>PISX010022846.1:0-30933 GCA_004024625.1 Mellivora capensis
CTGGCCTCTTGAACTTGGCTCCAGCAAACCCCAGGCCCCGCTCAGCTGCAACCCCGGGCACTACTCACCAGTCTCCACTGGACCCGCTCTTTCACCAGTGCCTGCACACGCGCGGCTGCCTCTGCCTGCATGGCCTCCATTCATTCATTCAATAAACATTTATGGAGCACCTACTATGTACCAGGCACCGGCTAGGCCTGCCCTCCCAGCTCTGCCTCCTCCGCCTGCTTCTCCTCCAGGGCCCCAAGGAGTGACCAGTCCCTGCCTTCCAACACCCTCAGGGCAGTCCCAAGGCGGGGTGGCCCACGAGGAGCCCACCGGGAGAAGGGGAGGCTCCAGGGGCGCCAGGGGTGGCCCGCTGGGAGGCAGCCTGGCGGGGGAGGGATGGGCAGCCTGGGGCAAGGGGGAAACAGAGTCCTGGCTCCCTCCCGGGCTGGGCCTAAGCACCTCTCACGTTAGCTCGTTTGCCCTCCGCACAACCTCAGTTATCATTCCCACTTTACAGAGGAGGAAACTGAGGTCTCACGACTTCTACACAGGGGCTTTGACCCTCCGTGGCACCAGGCTCTGGGTCAAGAGATGGTGTACGATCCTGTTTCATCTGGATAGTGCTTTAAAAAGTTTTTTTTTTTTATTGATTTGCCAATATTGAAAACTTCCGTGACTTCATTTCAAAAATCCCGGTTTCTCATGGAACAACCTGGAAGTTCTGGCTGCCCAGGATCCACATCCCTGCAAGGACAGAGCAAATGCCCATCCTCCTCCCTGCCTGTCTGGCTGCGTTGCCCTCTCACCCTGGCACACTGGAGCTTGGGAGACCAGCCACAGAGGGAACCTGTGGGAACAGTTAGAATCCCAGCCTTGGGGTGGGGGGATCCCACGAGCCTCCTGATCTGGAGCCCGAGAGCACCTTTGTCCCTGCCTCCCTCTTCTGTGGCTCTGGGACAGATGGCAAACACCCACTAGCTCTAAGCAGGCCCACGGGGGGGGGGGGACCCCAAACTAGGGGAGCACCCATACACTCTCCCAGATCTGCTTGTCATCCTAGGGGACCAGCTCTCCAATGATCCTGCCTCCGTTCCTGGGTCAGGTTCGGGGTTCCTGCTGAGGTTTGAGGTTTACTCTCCAAACACAATTTCTACCCCATAAAACACTGCCAGCTAAGCCTGCTGTGCACACCAGGAGGCCCGAGGCCTCAGTTGCAGAAGCCACACCCCACAGACAGCTTTAAGTTCACCCCCCCCCCCCAAGTAGGGCCTGAAGCAAAAGGCTCTGGGGTTTCTGGAATGGCCACTTGCTCCCACCCCTCTCCCCACAGACTTTGAGTTCCCCTCACTCTGCTCACCTGGGACACCGGCCCGCCCTCCCACTGCCTGTTGCAGGTCCAGCACCCAGGGCCTGTAGCCAGCCAAGGGTGCAGCCCAGCCCAACCATGAAGCAGGCAGAGGCAAGGGGACCCTCTCCTGGCCCTGGGGTAGCTTCTCTGGAGCGGGTGGGGGAGCCCCCAGGGGCCTGCAGCTGTGGCATCAGAGAACAAGGAAGCTCTGTCCGTGCTGGAAAAGCCTCGGAAATGCTGGGCAGGGTTGGGGGGAGCACCCCATGACTGCCGGCTGCGTAGAAACCATGGCCCAGGGAGCCACCCTCCAACAGCATGGGCCTGTCATCTCGCGGCGGGGGTGGGGGGGGTCCTCTGATGATGAGGCTGAGGCTCAGGAGTCCTATCCCCGCTACAGTTCCTTCGTCCTGAAACTCAAGGGCAAGCCAGGGACACCGGTGCCCCATCCTGTTCTGCTGGAAGGGCGGGCCACGTTCAGCTCCAATCCTAGCTCTGCCACCGACCCCACAGCCTGGCCCCCTGAGTCTTAACCTCCTTTTCTGTACAATGAGACTAGAAGGGCACTACCTCGGAGGGCGGTGAGTGAACAGCTATGGAGCAGAGTCTGGCCCACAGTAAGTGCTCAATAAAGTCAGCTGCCCCTAGTACGGTCATGGCAGCCTGGCTTTGGGGGAGGCGGGGAGGGGGTGCCCAGCACAAAGCAGGTCCTCGCCACCCACTGCCCTATGGATGGCAGCCAGGAAGGGAGGAGGCCTGGCCCCCCAACAGTGTCTTCCTTTCAGTCTCAAGGGCAACACACCCCTCTTTACCTGCCCCTGTCCCCTCTCGCAGGTCTGGCCCCCCCAAAAGCCTGCACCCACCCCCCTGCCTTCTCCCTGCTCCCCAGCCTTGGTTTCTCTCCCATTGCCAAAGCACAAGGGCTGTTATAATTAACGGATTATCTCAGTGCGACAGCTGTGGTCCTTTGAAAATTGGGTTGAATAACAAGATCCTGGCGTATGGTAATTTCTTTTCATCTCCTGCTCCCCCTTTCTCTCTCCCTCACTTTAGCCTTGTTATGCATGCAAATGCTCTTCCCTTTTCCTCCTTCCCAAATATCTTCCTCCTCAGGATAGGGATGGCATGGCAAGGGGACAGACTAGGTTCTGCTTGCTGGCCAATGACTTGTGGGAACTGACCCTTCTGGGCCCCTCCTGTGGGTCTGGCACTGGGCAAAGAGCCTGACACATATGACTTGTGCCCTCCCTCTCCGGGGCAGGGCAGCCCAAAGTCCCTACATCTGGCTTCTCCTCCTACCTCCTGTGCCCTCCCCCCTCCACAGGGGCCTCCTGTGAGGTCCAGGTCCTGGCCCTCAAATAACACCCCAAAGCCTGCTCCCCGCCCCCTACCCAGGATCTCAGCCCCTCCCGAGGTTTCTGTTATTCCTTAGGTGCTGACCAGGCCCAACCCCCGCTACCCCAGCTGCCTCCTGTCCCCTTCCACTGCCCACCCACTGCCCACTCCTGCTTCTGCCCTGAGCCAGCCAGAAGCCCGCAGCTGCCTAGCCTCTCAACACCTGGAAAGCTGCTGTGTACGCCCTCCCACTGCTCTGCCCTGGCTGCCTCAGCCTCCTTCCTTGCCCAAAATGAATTTCTCAATCAGCATCCTCACTGGTCTGTCTCCAATCTAATGCCCTCCTTCAACCCATCCTCCACCCAGCAGAGGAGGAGCCTCTTAAAGGCTAAATCTGAGGGTAGCACTTCCGTCCTCAAAAGTCTACTGATCTGGTAAGATTCTAACAGCAGTCCTCGGAAGCCAGCTCCTGGGGTCCTGCGGAGCGGGTTCCTGCTCTCCTCTCCTGCCCTCCTGCTTTCTCAGCCAAGTAAACCAGTCTGGTTAGGGTCCCTCCTGTGGGTTCCCGCAGCCCGCAAGGTTTTCTCCCATCCCCACCAGAATCGGAACTGCTCTTTTTACCCCTGGGCTGAGTTCTTTGAGGGAGGGCCAGATTCCCCAGGAAAGCCCAGCACCAAGCACCCAGGAGGTAATAAATATTTAGTAATGACTGAATGAAGGAGGCCTGCCCTCTCCCTTGATAGATAAGGACACCAAGGCTCAGAGTAATTAACAACTTGCTCAAGATCACACCGTTTGTGCGAGACAAAAACCAGGATTTGAACCAGGTCTGGATTCCAATGCCAGCCTTTTCCATTTCCTAGAGAGGGCTGCAGGGGTCACCTTCTGCACAGATCTCGGGGAAACTGAACCTCCCTCCAGCCTCAGCTGGACCATAAGAGATGGGGCTCCCTGCTCAGGCCGTCACTTCCTTGAGTTTGACTGTCAGCTAGCCCTGTGACTCCCAGGGCCTCAGCCTGCTCATCTGTAAAGTGGGAAGGAGCCCCGCCTCACCCCATCTCAGGGGGTGACTGAGAGGGCAGAAACTCCGGTCTTGGAGAAAGCCCATCCGGCTAATAACATCTGGGGGTCTTCCCACCCTCACCTCAAACCCGACTGCATTGCCCCTGGGCAGGCACTCCTCAGAGCTTGGGGTTGGGTGGGGGTGGGGTTCCTAGGACAGGAGACATCACACAGGACAGAAAAATTCCTCAGGGAGAGCCAGTGAGAGAAGCGCAGGGAGTCTGGGCAGCAGATTGTGACCCTGGGCGAGAGCTTCCCTCTCTCGGCCTCCACGTCCTCATCTGTGAACTGGGCCCATTAATGCCCACTTTACAAGGTTGCAAAAGGGACTAACCATGCAAAGTGCCCAGGACGGGGTGGACACTGCCATGGCCACAAGGTGCTATGGAAATGTGATTGTGAAGTGTAACCCCAGGGGAAAGGAGAGGAGAGGGGGCGAGACAGAGCAGGACCATTCATTCCTGACTCTCTACCCTCAACAGCCCACAGAATAGAGCTCACACCCCAACATGTTGCCCTTGGGCCCCTCCCCCACCCAGCTCATACCCCATGACGTTCCTTCATAACCTGGGCAGCTGTTCCTGAGCCTGGGATGCCATTCCCACCCTTTCCCACCCCCTGTAGCCCAGACCTCATGCCTCTTACTCCAAGAAGCCTTCAGATTTCCTCTGTGAGGGGAGAACAGTGGTCTCCCTGCTCTGCCCCCATCCCTTGATTCCATCCCCACAGAATCCTGGAAGGATCCTAGAGATCGTCTCACCCCACCTCACCTCCCTCCTGTTGTACAGATGGGTAAACTGAGGCACGGACGAGGGACAGCAGCTCTCCAGGGATACAGCTGAACCCAGGCATCTCTGCTGCTTCCAGCCCTGCACGCGCCTTCTCTCCTGGTGCCGAGCCGTTCAGCCCTTACCAGTCTTCTCCAAGCCCCACCGCCCCCAGCCCGGAGCTACCTGAGGACGGGACCCCATCTTCCTCTCTGCTCCCCAACCCCAGTGCCTAGCCTAAGGCCTGGCGCATAGTAGGCACTCAGTAAATGTCTGTTGAATTGAATTGCGCTCAGGGCGGCCAGTCGTCTCTGCTCTGTAAGAAAAGCATAGAGTTAGTGGAGCTGTCCCCGTGGCAACGGGGGTGGGAACCAAGCTGGTGGGGGCGAGGAGTCTGGCCTGCCCCCCGAGGACCCCGGGGGCCCTGAGAAGCAGAGGGGGGATGAGAAACTAAGTCCAAATTGTGCCCCAACAGGCAGCATGGCCCTGGCAAGGTCAAGGCACCCCGGGGCCTCAGCTGTCCAACGGAGAGGACACTCCAGTCCCCCATAGGCTCTGAGGACTGTCTGGGACAAGAACCAAAAGAGACGGGAGGAGTATAAACACTGACTCCCAGCTCATAAGCGTCCAGCGCTCTGTGCCTGACGCGCAAAGCCGGATGAGACTTCTACCCAATTCTACAGATGGGGAGACTGAGGCTCAGAGGGGTTGCGGCTTGCCCGAGGCCACGAGGCCCACGCCCCGGGGCCCATGCTGTGTACACAGTCTCTCTGCAGAGCTGGAGGGCAGTAGGGGTAGAACCAGCCCCAGACAAAGACCGTGAACCCTCCAAAAGGGGGCCCAAGCCCAGGCCCAGACCGGCAATGATTCTCCAGGCAAAAGGCCCAGCGTGAGCCCCAGAGCCGCGAAGGGCAAGATGAGAAGCCACGCTCTCCCCTTCCCATAGGGGCGAGCTCTGATTCCACAGCCCCCAGGGGGTTCAAAGCCATCCTCAGATGCAAAGGCTGCAAAGGCCTCTTTTGCACAAGGCCCTGGTGTTAATATAGATCGGGAGAGACTATAAATACCCAGCCAGGCCAAGCACAGCAGAGGGCTGCACCGGGAGCGGCCCAGTAGGGGCTCTAACCCCAGCCTTGCCCCACAGCCCTCCCCCCACCCTGGGACCTCAGTCTCCATAGGCTACACTCTGACCAGGACAGTTCGGGTTCTTTACCCAACAGGCTACAGTTCTGTGGCCCAGCCAGGCCGGCGAGGCAGGGCAGGATGTGGGGGCACCTTTCAGGGCCCAGAGTGAAGATGTGGGAAGGAAAAGAGGAAAGCCACGAGACAGCCCCCACCCCATGCACCTGGGACAGCCTGGCCTAGAGCCTGGGAGCCCGAGGCAGGGGCTCAGACAGTAGCCACCCATTCAGTCCCTCCCTCGATCCCTCCTCCAGCCACCCTGTGAGTACCTCCCGCTGGGAGCCAAGGACCCAGAGCCAGGACAAAGCCTCAGGTGGGAGACCTAGAGGGGAAGCCCGCAAGACAAATGAGCACGCCGCCCCTGCCCCTGCCCCTGCCCAGGCCTGCATAGGGGCCATCCTCTGGTTCCCGTGCCCCATCCCAGCCGGCATCACGGGACACCGGTTTCACACCTGCCTTCCTCCCGGACCATGACCTTGTCAAGGACAGAGACAGGGAGGGCGGTCTCACTCACCCTGCAAACCCCGCGTCCAGCAGGGCACCCAGGAGGCGCTCCATAAATGTTCACAGGCTCAAAGGATGACTAAGGTGCCATGGGGGCACAGAAAGGGTACCCACACACAGGGCTGTGATGTGGGCCCAGGGGAGGTAGAAAGGCAGGGAAGGGAGCTCACCGCACCCAGCACAATTGTGTGCCAGGCCCATACACTTGACACACAAGAGCCATGCTGTTATGCCCACTGGAAGGATGAAGAGACGGAGGCAGAGAGAGGCTTAGGGATGTGTCCAAGGACCCAAGGCTACAAAGTAGCCCAGCACCCATAGCCCCCCAGTACGAGACAGGGCCGGTGCAGGCCAACTCCCAGGACAGCTGTTACAAACAATAAGAGACGTCATTTGCAGAGCCCAGGACCCCCCCCAGAGGCCGGAGCCAGGTGAGGGGTTAGTGTCCCATTTTCTCATCAACACGTCGAAACAGCCCCAAGAGGCAGACAGACCCTCACGAGCCAGGCAGAGACACTAAGGCTCCGAGAGGTGGTGTGGGACCCTCCACCTCCGCCTCCTCCAAGATTCATGGTCAAGGGCTGCAGATCTGGGCCCAGGCCCGACTCGGGCCAGCTGGCTGCTGAGCTGGGCAGTGACCAGCCCTCCCTGAACCTCAGCTTCCCCAAGACCCATCTCCTCTGTCCCACGCCGCTGCTGCATGGAGCCACGGGGTAGACCGAGGAAAGACACTCCCCTCCCCCTTACAAACTGTACAGTGCTGTCCATCATCAAGGGAATGAACTGTCACTGTTATTCTTTCCTTGGCCTTTCTCAGCCATCTCTGCCCTCCTTTCTAAAAGGCTACGAGAGTCTGTATCAGCTGTTTGCACAGTGCCCGCCCCTATGCTCAGGGCCCAAGGACCGGGTACTCTCTTTATGCCCCTTCTGCAGGGAATTGATTCTCCGAGAGGTGAAGTGACTTGCCCAAGATCACAAAGTCAAACAGGAGTGCACTTAGCCATGACATGGGACATCTGCCCTGGAGCGGCTGTAAATTCAGCCTTGGTGGCCGCTCGAGCCCTCCCTGGAACATGAATGCCCACCTGCTCCCCAGTTTATCCGACTTGCCAGATGTATGCAATATTCATAACCCCATCAACAGCTCACGCACCCCTCTCCAAAGCCTTGGGAGCCCCATTAATCATTCAGACACACCTGCATATTCATTAACTTCTGAATTAATACAGGGCCCCTTATTACTTTGGGCCTGCTGCCTGCATTAAAGACACTTCGACTTCATTCATTATTAAACTCCCCAGACAAATGATCACAACCCTCCTTCAGAGGGGAGCAGAGCCCAGGCCCTCAGCCAGCAGGTTTGCTCCCAGCGCCAGCTGCTGGGTGACCTTGAACCTGGCCCTCACCCTCTCTGGGCTATCTGCATGGTTACCTGGTAAAACCACGCAAAGGACAGTCTCTAAGTACTGCCAGGGCTCATCGAAGTTGGCCCCATCCCATCCTTCTGCAGACTCTTCTGTCACTTGCCTGCACTTCTGTGCCTCTCTCCGGCTCCCACGACTCACGTAACTCTCTAGTCTCCACGAAACAGGAGCCTGTCCCCACGATAGTTTTCCTGGTCCTCCCCCACCAGGGGCCTCCCCCTCCCGCCTGGGCTTGTAGCTTGTGCCTTGGGCCTTGGGTCCACTGCCCATCATCTGAAGGATAAGGTCTGCCCCTGCATTGAGCTGGGTGGGCAGGCCACGACCTGTCCCAGATCAGAGAGGTCGTGTCCTAGGCCTTGTGCCAAGTCCTACATCGTCCCAGCCATTTTCAAACAATCTCCACTTTACAGATGGGAACACTGAGGCCAGTGGGCCACGGCCAGCTCTCTGGGAAATGCTGGCGCCAGCTACAAACCTGGGTCTCTCTCACTTGGAGTCCTGAGTGCCTCACCAATGCACTTGCCCCCTGAAGGTATGATGCTTGGCCACCACTTGTGCCGGCTCCACTCTCCCCTGCCTGGTTCCTCTACCCGCTGATCCCTGCCTCTTGGAGCAGCGGGCAACACGGGCCAGAGCCCCCATTCCCTGGCAGGTGCCCTGATCTATTTCCGTCACGCCTGGCGCTAGGCAGAGCCAGGGATGAAGCAGCAAGGATGTCACCGCTGGCTCTGTCCCGCCTTCCGCCTCCCTGCCATGGGCGCCTCCATACGGGTCTGCTTCCTACACGCCCCAGGGCTCGAGGCTTCTCTCCCTGACCTGCCAGCTGTGTGACTGTGGGTCCATTACCAAACTTCTCTGCGCTCAGCCCCATCATCTGAATCATACTTGACTCTGCCCTTGCCTTGTCCATCCTTCACCTCCAATCCATCCCGACATCTGTCCAGGCCGCACACCTGTACATCCGAGGCACTGATGGCTCTTACTCAGACCACAACTGCCTCCCAGGGTTTCACACGTCCCCCGCGTTCCTCCCCACCCCTCTGCTCAGCTGCCAGAGAGCCTCTCGAAATGCCGTCGATCATGGACCCATAGAGAGACCCTCTCTTAAAACACTTCCAGAAGCTTCCATGGTTCCCAGACTGAAGCCATAAATCCTCCTGAAGGTCAAAGCAGCCACGAGGCTGAGCTGAACGGCCCACGGCAGACCCTCCCTCCAGCTTTCCCCCAAGGCGGCTCTCCCCTCTCCCACAGTGACTCTCTCTCCATTCTTGTCCATGGCAGGTGTCCTTCCCCTCTCCACCCACCCTTCCGCCCCCGGCACCACTGGGGCCATCGGCAAACACAGTGTGCTCTCCGCTGGGGCTCCGGCCCCACGCCGGTCAGCACAGTAATCCTGGGGCCTGAACGAACACCTCGGTCAAGACCGCAAACCCATAGGGCTGTGGTCAGTGCCAACAGGGAGCCTGGGAGACCACAGAGCAGACCTCACCGCTCTTGGTCCGTGTGCACACACAGCTCCCCACCTACCAGGATGAGAGGATAAAGCACCTCAGACCCCTTTCTCAAATGAGGAAACTGAGGCTCAGAAAGACAAAGTGTCCTCCCAGGTCACTGCTGATAAGCGGCGCTCATCACATGCCAGACCCCAATAGGCCTTTTACACGAATGAACTCAGTCAACCCTCTCCCCAGCCCGGTGGGACAGGCCCTGTTCATTATACCCATTTGAGAGATGAGAAAACTGAGGCCCAAAGCAGGATGCCACTTGCCCAAGGGCACAGAGCTAGGAAGGAGAAGAGCCTGAGACCAAGTCGTGGCTATAGAGTCCTTCTGCCCCTCCAGCTTGGTTCAAATCCTCCCAGGCCCTCCGTGGCCAGAGGTGCTCAGGGTGGGAGGCGCGCATCTCCATCCCAGCTCCCTGGTGGCAAGGCCTTGAGCCAGACCCTCCCTGTCGGGCCCCGATTTCTTCACCTGGAAGGGTGTGGACGAGCCGCACAGAGCAGAAACACGTTATCCACGCGCCTGTGGGCCTAGAGGTCCCCAGGCCCTGGGTCAGCAAAGTGGTCTCCCTTCTGCAGTGGTAGGAGACCCAGGGTGGGATGTGGTAGGGAGTTCACTCGGGGTCTGGGGACAAGTGAGGTGCAAGGCCCTGCCTGTCATCCTGGAGCAGACCGCAGAGCCAACAGGCGGCCCAAAGAGAGGCCAAGGAGACAGTTGGCTGCTCCCCAGATGCCGAGGCTGCTTATTAACTGGGAGGGCTTGGCACTCGGAGGACCTGTGGCCACCCATGGAGGCTGGGGATCCCCGCAGGGCGCTGCACTCTGCCAGCGAGACGGTCCACATCTACTGAGCGCCTACTGTTTACCTGGCCTGGGATTCCGGCCACGTATGATGGAGAAACAAAGATGAGCGAGAAACTCATGCACTAGTGGGGACTCAGGCAAATTGGAAACCCAACACACACACACACAGGAGATTACTACTTCTAAGGAAACCCTCCTCCCAATTATTCTGTAAAATAAATAACCAGCCTCCAATTTCTCATATTAAAAAAAAAAAAACAAAAAAAACACCAAACCTCAGTTGTCACAGATTGGGGCTGTAGAGGGAGGTAACAGCCCCAGCCTTCTGGATGCCTTCTCACCACACCCCCAGCGTGAGCCCAGAGAGTGGAACCCAGGCTGCGTCCGGCTCTGTCCCAGCCCCCAACCCAGGAGCCAGCACACAGAAGGGGTTCAGTAAATTCTGGCTAAGTGAACTCCGTGAGCACACTTGGGTCCAGGACCAAAGCCACTGTGTGTGGGGACCACCCCCTCCCCCAGTGAACCTCACTCCTTCTACTTTTTGACCCTCTGGGGGACTTCACAGAAGGTCAGAGCTGGAAGCTCCCTTAGCCCGTCCAGGCTCCGGGCATAGAACACAGAAGGAGACTGAGGCCTCTCCTTCTGGGGGGGTCCCCTCCTGTCCCCCCCCCCCCCAAAACACGACTGCTCCTCCAGGCTGTGTCCCTGACCTAACCACAGCTGCTCTCTCTTACCCGTGCCTTCAGATGCCCCAGACCTGCCAGGCCAGGTCAGCTTCTGGAACAAGCCCACGCTTGCCCACATGTCTCTTCCTGGTCAAGGTCACCATCACCCACCAGCTTGCTCAGGACACAGACCCTGGCACTATCCTCAACTGCCTCTCCCCCCACCCTGGTAGATGACCTGCCACTTCTGTCCTCAAAATGTCCCACATTTGTTCTTTGCTTCCCACCTCACCAGGACTGTCCAGCTGCCCACGTGGCCTTCTCCAGCCCCTCCGTAGAGCAGCCAGAAAGAGCCTTCCAGAGAGCAATGCCGAGGCTGCCTCTCCTGCTCACAGTCTTTCCGGGGCTCCCTGAAGGCCCAGGGCTAGAGCCCAAGTTCTTTGCTGGTGTGAGATGCTTCTGTAAGAGGTGCGGTATGTTCCCCACCTCCTGCTCCAGACCCGGCCCTCCTCACGCCCTCTGCCCACCCCACCCAACCCCACCCTGGCACAGGCACCCCCTTCTCGCTGCACTCACCCCCACACTGTGAACCCCTACCGTCTCTAGCTCGGGCATTGCCTCCCCCCGGAAGCCTGCCCTGAACCCTAGGTCTGGCTTCACCATTCCACAGCAACCCTGTGTTCACCAGCACCAAGTAGCGTCCCCCTAAACGGTCACCATCTCCCTTCCGGAGGGCCATGACAGCACCACCTCCCCTCTGTGTCCCCACTGCCAGCAGGCAGACTGGTGCAGAAGAGGTGCCTGGGGTGTGGGGACTGAAAAAGCAAAAAAAGCAAAAGACCCACAGAGCACCCCCCAGAGGTGCGTCACTCCCAGCTGGTCTCTGTCCCCACCCCACCCCCACCTCCCCACTTGCTGAGGCGTGCTCATTATTACTACTGCTGACAAGACAGCCTCCCAGCTCCTTACCACTGTTGTTATGACCATTAGGGCCTCTACCAACCCTGCAGCTCCCGTGTCCACCCTGGCCTCTGCCCACTCAAGGCAGCGTGGTCAGGCAGGTGCAGAGAAGCCAGGGAGGGAGCCCTACCAGGGCCTGACAGAGCAGAGCTTATGGGGCCCATGGGGCCCCCATTAACAGATGAGAAAGCTGAGGCTCTAAGAACGAGAAGCTCACCTGAGCTCTCCTGCCTGGTGGGGCCAGCCAGAGGCTGACTCCTGCCCCTGTGTTCTTGTGCTGGACCCCTGGAGCTTTCAACATGGAAGGAGCAGAGAGAATGTGCACGGAGCATGCTGGGCTGGACGTCTTGGGAGGCCGCAGCATGGAGGACAGTACATGCCAAGTCTGGGGGGTCCCTTGCTCTGTAGCCCTCCCAGCTGCATGGCCTAGGGCAGACTGAACCCTCCTCAGAGCCCATTCCTCACCTGTCCCCGTATTTCAAGGCTGCCCTGCAGGCGTGCTGCGTTCAATGACATTGTCATGACCACGGCCAATGAACTAGTTCACCATGGAGCGTCCCGGAAGCCCGGCAGATTCGCTCACCCAATCCTCACAAAGACTCCATAAGAGGGGGGTTCTAAGAAGAGTCTCCCCATTTTACAGACAACAAAATGGAGGTGCTGGGTTCAAAGATGCTGCCCAAAGCCAAGCAGCTGGAAGCGGGGAGCCAGGCGCTGGGGACAGAAAGCTTCGCTAGGGGTGGGCACTCACTAATGATAATTCCTTCCTGGCTTAGACCTTCCCTTTCATCCTTCAAAGGCATCCTGAATTGAGGGCCCCCTCTCCCGCCTCCTCCCGCCACCTGCTGGGTCTTCTTCCCCTCCACAGAGCAGAACTCTCTCACCTTTGCAGCCCCCTCTTCCACTGAGCCTGCCCGGGGCTCGCCCTCCTCGCCTTTGCCTCTGGCTCATGAAAGTCCCCCAGACAGGTGCAGTCTCCTAATGGCCCACCCAGACTACCCTGCCTCCGCCCATCCTCTGCCCAGCTACCCGAGGAAACTTCCGGAAGCGCAGCAGGCTTGTGGGTCACTGCCCTGCTCAGAAGCCTCTGATCGCCTCCCTGGTCCTGACTGCGGCATTCAAGACCTCTCGTGATCTGGCTTGGCCATGATTCCGCAAATCTGCCCTCCAGCACCCTGTAACCCAGATGCCCATCAGAACAAACCACTCCTGGCAGTATGGCAACAGACCACACACTCAGGTGCCCAAACGTACACTGGGCCTCCTTGCCTCCTCTTGATCCCTCCTGCAGCCTTGATCCCACTACCAGTCTCTCACCCGACCCCAGAGCGGCACTGCCCAGAAGTCCCCTCCCCAGCGCCTCAGCTTTTCCCACTCTGTGTTCCGTCCTGGGACACATCATCCACACCCCTGATTTCCAGGCGCCCAGCACGCTCCCCAGTGCTGAAAGGCGCACAGCCCAGACTCCTTCTCCTGGCCCGGAAAGAAACTCCCAAGCCTTGCCTCCTCCCCAGTCTCCCAAATCCTCCTTCCCAAACCCCAGACCCAAGCACATGAGCTTCTCACCCTCCTCTGAACTCATGGAGTCTTTTCACACCTCTTGGCCTTTCCCCTTGAAATTCCCACAACCCATTCTGCTCTGCCCCCACCTCATGAATGCTACTTTTCGTGCAGAATTCGGAGCCACCTCCTACAGGAAGCCCTCCAGCCTGCTGGGGCATCACTCACCCTAGTCGGCCTTCCCCCTTGGCTGTGCGGTCCCTGATGGCAGGAACCATTCTTGTTGACCCCCAGACCCTCAGTGCCTTGCACAATGCTTGGCTCATACCAGATGCTTGAGAACTATCTGCCGAATAAATGCACTTCCCTCCTGTGCTTTCCCCGAGCTCCAGGAGGCAGAGGGGACAAGTTCATGAGCCAACAAGGACTCGTGCGGACCTGCCCTCTCTCCACACCTGCGCCAGGCTCCAGCTGCACACCCGAGCTACCACAGGGGGCGGCACCTTCCTCCCTGACACCCACCTCACCTGGCTGTGGGGTCCCATCAGGTCAGAATAAAACACACAGCCCTCCCAACCTCATTCCTCGCCTTCTGCTCACCCCCCAGGGCCCAGCCTGGCCCCTCAAGGTGCTGATCTCCCTCTATTCTGCAGCCTCGACATCCTTCCAGGAGGCCCCCCAAATGGAACAACCCCATTCAGAGAAACTGACCCCCCGTCCCACCAGTCCTCAGGCCCCTTAGCTCTCCTTCCCTGCGCCCCTGCCCCTAGCTCCAGGCTGACAGCAAATTCTAACCAGAGACAGACTCCCACAACCACCCTCACGGTCACAGGCCCAGGGACAACAGCAGGGACAGCCACTTCCTCCAGCCCTCAAGGCCCAGACACCTGTGTTTTCAGGGCCCCTCAGCCTCCTAGATAGACCAGGGCTGCGTGGATAGGGCTGGAAGATGGGTAGTCCTGAGGTCTTAAGGCTTCCTAGCAGGTGTCTGGCAACAACCCCCCTACCCGAGAAGCTCAGGCCATCAGAACCAGAAGAGGCTGAGCTGTCACCCATTAGATGAGATGACAGACTAGGACCTACAGAGACGCAGTGACCCCCCTCGGCCTCCCCAGCTTCCTCCTAGCCCCGCTGTACCTGCCTATTGAGGGCAGCCTCTAAGTCCCTGGAGAGCAGAATCCCACCGGATTCCCCCTAAGAACCCTACTACCTTGCCCAGAGCAGGAGTTCAGAAGTTCCCGTGAACGAACAAATGAATGGGCGCTGGATTCAAATCCCCCCACTTCCACCCACTCCACCTGTAACTTGCCCTGCCTTCTTCGTAGGGGACCAAAAAGTAGAGATCAAATGAGGGCATTAGCCCAAAAGTGCTTTTAAAACCATACATCGGAAAAAAATAAAAAATAAAAAAATAAATAAAACCATACATCGGGGCACCCGGGTGGCTCAGTCAGTTGAGCGTCCAGCTCTGGACTTGGGCTCAGGTCATAATCTCAGGGTCATGAGATCGAACCCCAAGTCGGGCTCTGCACTCAGCAGGGAGGCAGCTGGAGAGTCTCTCTCTCTCCCCCTCTGCCTTTCCCCCTGCCTCTCAAATAAGTAAATAAATCTAAAAGAAAAACACACACAAACACGTCAATCACAACACACCTGGAAGGGACTTCTAATTCCAAACGCATGAAAACTAAGGCCGAGATGCTAGATTTCTTTCTTGTTCATTGAATGCCATCTCTCATGCCCTGCGGCGGGCATGAGGCATCGCAGGGATCAGAACAGACGCGGCGCTACCCTGAGGAAGCTCACAGCTGGAAGGGAGTAGTAATTACAGGAGACCAGTAATCGCAGAGGGGACATGGGAGAGCCTGAGACTGCCAAGGCCAGGTAGGGGTGTCCAGTCAGGCCTCCTGGAGGAAGGACCATCTAGCTCTCAGGGCCATTAGAAACAAAGGGTCCCCAAGGAGCCAGGTCAACGAGCAAATAGGCCATGCCACCCAACAAGCTGATGTCATCTCAGATGAGCTGTGTCGCGAGCAGGACATAATCCCATGAGGTGTGCGTCACCACCATCCCCATTTCAGATGAGGACATCGAGACCAGGGGAGCTCAAGCAATATGCCTCAGGCCTCGGAGCTCTTGGGCAGCAAAACAGGTGGTCTCTGGGCCTTCTGAGGCCCCCACCATGGAGGTGGAGAACAGGGTCTAGAACATTCAGCCTCTGACCTAAGGGCCAAGCTGCTCTGCCGGCAGCCGGGTGAACCATTCTCAGACACAGCAAGGCCAGCCCCAGCCGCCACAGGCCAGGACAGGCACACAGTGGGCCCTCAGCAGATGGCCACAGCTGGATCTGAAGAAATCCCCGCACACAGCCCAAACCAACCTTCCAGACGTGGGCACCGCCTCGTGCCAGGGAGGGGCGCAGCCGCTGGGAAGCGTGAGGTTTCCTGGTAACTACGCGGGGCCCAGGCAGCCCTCCCCTTTAATGCATGCGAACGAAGGGCATAAATTTCTGCTTACTTAACTTCACAAATGTGAACAAGCTCATAAAAAGTAAGTTATTCCTCCTCAGCGCCACAACACCCTTTGGCTGCTTAATTTTGTCTCTTCCCCCCCTCCCCCAGCCTCGTCTTGTGAGGGAAGCGAAAGCTGCAGGTCTGGGGGTTCCCACCCCCAAGTGGGTCTGCCCTTCCTCCCCTCCACCCTCTGGGCTAGAAGGAGACACCTCCACAGAGGAATCTGAAGGCCCCCAGGGCGACCCTGCTCCAGCCCCCACAGCTGTGTGACCTGGGGTTCTGACTGAACCCTTCTGATACCACCACCACATCCACGAAGTCCCTTGGAATCACAACTCCACCCTGCCTGCCTCGGCCGGTGTGAGGATCAAACAAGATAATCCCAGTAAAGTGCTTAGTTCGCTCCTGGCACCGAACAAGCCCTCAATAAATGTTAGCCCTTGTTATTATGTAAAGGAGAGCCAAATACCCCCCAGTTAATCCATTTGTCGAGTTTGCCTTCTGGGGCAAGCTGGCAGCTCCAAACACCAACCACAGATCAGTTTTGTTGGCCTGCTCACCGGTGAGAAAAACCCGAGCTTGCTGCCATCGCGGAGCCTTGACCGCAGGCCCCGCCATGCCCTCTCGCCTCACTCAGACGGGATTCGAACCTTTAAGTGACCTGACCCCCGTGGGCCCCTGAGTTTGCCACCCCTGGTTTTGGCCCCTCCAAACCTTTTCCAACAGGTGAGTTCACTGAACACATCGTTAGGCCAGGGGACAGATGGGGAAACAGACTCACGGAGGGCCCACAGTCCCTGGGGGAGGGGCTATCGGGTCAGACTCGGGTCCCAGTCGCACTGTGCCAGCTCGAGAGACTCCTCCCTGTCACACAGAGGAGCAAATGGCCCATCAGCCAGGGGGCAGGAGAGACAGACTTGGCCTCCGTGAGCTCAGTGTGTTCAAGACCAGATGGGTGGCAAAGCAGGAGGAAGGGCCTGCCCTGAGCCTCACCCCAACCTGGCGATGGGCGTGCCAAGCCAGGGCGGCACTAGTCTCAGATGACCCCTCGAGGCCCCTCCCCAGTCAGTTCCAGCCATTGTGCATTCCTACGGAACCAGGCATGGCTCCCCGCTTTGCAGGTCCTGCCCCTGCAGAGCCCAGCATCAGAGGCTCCAAGGGTGGGGGATGGGGCTAGAGCTGGCCCATGCCCCTCAGAGCCCCTCCACACCCTCTCCCTTGAGGGTACCTCCAGTAAAGACCTCGGCCAGAAATGGCAGCCTGTCCATCCACACCAGCCCCTCTTCCGACGTCTCAAAGCATAAAAAGCCACGGCCCCAACCAGCTTCAGCCAGACTTACCACCAGCTACACCCCCGTGAGCCCCCGTCTCACAGAAATGGAAACTGAGGCCCAAGCAGGAGGAGGGATGGATTCCCTATGGTTCCACAAAGGGAGACCAGCCTTACAAGACCTGTCTTGTGCGACCTTCCAGCCAGCACCAGCCGGCAAGATCCAGAGAACAGGGGCCCAGACTCACGCCAGAGACGCCAGCCCGCTGCCCCAGCTGCCCTCTCCAGGCCTCGACTTCCCCATCTGCAATATGGCTGACTCGGACACAGTGAGCCATTCTGGGAGGGAAGACGGTGGGAAGGGTCCTCCACACCGGGCAGCATGGTCATCCCTGCATGTGCCGCAACTTTCCCAAAGGGCGGTGGGGCTTCTCTGCCCTCTGTCTTCCCCAGAGCCCCTCTCCCTGGGCACCCCCTGCATCCAGCAGTGGCACAAGGAACAATCTAGTAGTTACCAGAGACCAGACACCATGCTGAGAGCTAGATGGGTGCTGTTCTGCCTGTTTTTCAGACATGGAAGCAGAAGCACAGAGAAGCTAAGTAATTTGCCCAAGGCTGCTTGGGAAGAAAGAGCCAGTGGACTCATGAGCAGACCAAGGAGCAAGGATGGAGAACCCAAACCTGGTTATGGGTGCACAGGTAAGGCAGAGGATAAGAGGAACAAGGTGGGGATGGAGGAAGAGGATGGAGTCCTGAGAGGCTGCCCCATCACTACCGTGGACAACAGAGGTTGGCCTCTCCTAACAGCTCCCGCGGTGGCATACGTCAGTGGGATCTCAAGTCCAGGCCACAGTCATTTGGTCAATCTTCCTCTCGCACCAGTCTCAGATGGCCCCTCAAGGCCCCCCCCGCCCGTTGTCCGTCTGTTCCTACAGAACCAGGCATGGCTCCCAGCTTTGCAGGTCCTGCCCAAGCTCCCACCAAGCCAAGAGTGGCCTACCGCAAACTCGAACCCAGCTCTTGGACAGTCCCACCCACCACCTCCTGATTTTCAGAGTCCCCAAGGTACCCCCAGCTTTGGAAGGGGAGAGAGGGTGGGTCCTGAGGTGAGAGGGGCGGGGCCATGAAAGGTGGGGGTGGGGCCTGGCAGGTGGGTGGGCTGTCCCCCACCCTCCCCCAGGTAAGGCTGGATCCTGGGTCTGGTTGCCTTGGCAACCTGACTAATTAATTCCGATTGGCACTCCATCTGTGCCTTGGCTGGATGGGCGGTTTGGGCTCGAAGGGTGTTTGTTTTGAAGCGAAGGGGTGATTAATGGGAGGAGCTGGGAGGCTGCGGTCTGGGGCTGGAGAGAGCCTTATGCCCCGGCCCCACGTGCACACTAGCATCCCCACCCCGAAAAGGAAGAGGCAGACTTGGTCCCCAGAGACCATCCCAGACCTCCTTCTCCCAAGGGGGGCGGCTCATCCCAGCCCAAACACCGCCTGGCACAGACAACAGACAGCAGCGCCGGCGGTGTGCACACACCAGCACACACACACACGCACACACCGAGAACACGGGCTCCACAGTGAGGAGCCTTGGGATCCGACTCCAGCTTCCTGAGCCTCAGCTTCTCCATCTGCAAAATGGGCAATACCACTCCCCTCAAAAGGCTCTCAGAATCAAAGGGACAGCCCCAGCGTATCTGTGGACCTTGTTATCCCGGGGTCGGGGAAGGCTTTGTGGAGGGAGATCCTGGTGATGGAACCACCTATCAGGACCCAGAGGGTGACAGTCCGAGGAACTGGAATGAGGCCAGGAGGACTGGATCATGGCCTGTGAGAGGAGAGGGTCCCTCCAGGCAGGAGCGCTAAGGCTGGCCAAGTCCCTGCAGGTCTCAGAAGCCAGGATAAGGATTCTGGATCTTGGCCCAAGGAGAGTGGGGAGCCAGGGAAACACTAGGGAGTCCTGCCAAGGGAAGGGCGCAGAATGAACTGGAGGGACAAGAGTGGAGACAGCAGCCTTTGAGGAGCTGCCATGATGGTGAGAGGGTGACCAAGAGACGGGAGGACCTGAGAGTAGATCTCGGCGACGCACCAGTCACCTTCAGGACAAGGACAAGAGGCTGAACGTGGTGTTCAGGAATGACTCCCAGGGTTCAGGCGGGCAGCTGAAAGACGGCAGTGCCCACCCCAGGACAGAGAGCCTCACAGAAGGAGCCACAGATGCTGGATTAGAGCAGTCCGGGATGGAACGAGCTGAGTTTTAGGGATGCCCTCCAGAGGCAGGGCACTGTGGAGGCTGGAGGCCTGGGCACCCCACCCCCCCACCCCGTACACAGCTGTTGGGAGGAGCCAGGGACATACAGTGCCACCCCCAAGAGCAGAGAATGATGATGAGGCCAGGAAGCTCACTCCCCAGCGACTCCCACATGGCAGCACTTGGAGCCAGACCTCAAATCCAGGCCCCTATACCTCACCAGCCGTGAGATCCTGGGCAAGCCTCAACTTCCCCATCCCTAAAATGGACATAAAAGCAATGCCTGGGGCGCCTGGGTGGCTCAGTGGGTTAAAGCCTCTGCCTTCAGCTCAGGTCATGATCCCAGGGTCCTGGGATCAAGCCCCACATCGGGCTCTCTGCTCGGCAGGGAGCCTGCTTCCTCCTCTCTCTCTCTGCCTGCCTGCCTCTCTGACTGCTTGTGATCTCCTTCTGTCAAATAAATAAATAAAAATCTTAAAAAAAAAAAAAAAAAAAGCAATGCCTTTCCCACAGGTTGCTATGAGGAGGGCTTCCCCCTGGGTCCCCCAGTGGTGTGGGACCTCAAGGAGCCTGCTCCTTCTGAGAGGGGGACAGGATGCTAACCTTTTTGAGCACCTTCCAACAGCCAGGCCCCCTCACAGGTGTTACAGACCTATGGTGGTGATCAAGGAGGATGGTCCGGGGCCGAACCCCGGGTCCCTGCTTACTAACTATGGGACCAGGAGTGCCCCTCCCCTCCACTTCAACCTCGGCTTCTGCGAATGTGAAATGGGGATAAGGAGGGTGTCTGCCCGTGGCGCGTGGGATTGTTGTGAGCGTGAAAGATGAAAACACATGAGTACGCGTCACCTGCCTGGCACACAGGAAGCACTAACTAAATCACCATTACGGTCTTCGCTAACGTTCCTCCCGAGAGAGCGCAGTGATCCCAGTAAAACAAATGAGAAGGGCAAAGGCCTCACTTACCCTGGCATCCAGGACCCAGACTGGCCACCATCTGATCACAGGCTCCTCCCTCCCCAGCCCAAACGGCCCTCAGCCCGGGACGGGGCCACGTGAGGTTGCCTGGGTCGGAACCCTGCCCTAGCTGCTCTGAGCTGTGTGACCTTGGACAAGTCACCTCACCTCTCTTAGCCTTAAGTTCCTGCCCTAAAAAACAAGGGGTCCCACAACTGAGTGAGGAGGACCCAACAAGGAGATACACAAAAGGTGTTCAGCCCAGGGAATGCATACAGCAGGCGCTCGACAAAGGACAACCATTGTGATTACTGATCCGATGGTGAGACTTGAAGGAAAGAATGATGGCCCACAAGCACTCCAGTGGGGTCCTGGGAGTGATGCCCTGCCCCCAGCCAAGCAAGCATATCCCCAGAGGGCTGCAGCCTGGGGGTCCACCCCAGGTGCAAACCCCATCCTGGCATTCCCCCATAAGCCCCACCAAAGGACCCCAACCCGGCCCCTGTCCACCCCCACCCATCACCCCCACCACCTCCACCATTGAGCACACAGCCACATGGGCACCCACCCAGCCCCGTGACCAGCCCACAGCCCCGCCCCTCCCCCCACTCCGCATCTGCTCAATTAGGGAAACTGGGGAGCGAGGAAAACAAAGACTTAATTTCTGAGCTAATCAGCCTGCCTCATGCTAATTACCATCCTCCCGGGCATTAGGGCAGGCTTCCTGGGGGAGGCGGGGGAGGCTGGTCCCCAGGAATGACACCCCCTTCCCCCCCAAGCCGGAGACAGCCCAGAAACGGCAGAGGGGGGAATCAGGATGCCCGGGCAGGGATTTCAGCGTGCCACTTGGTGGATGTGGCCAGAAGGAGGGGACACAGCAGGAGACGTGCCTGGGGCAGTGTCCCTTGGGCAGGTCCCACCCTCCCAGAACCCCCTTCCGGGATTCCTGCTCCATCCTGGGGGCAGCCACAGACGGCGGAGGCCCCAGAACAGGCGTCCCATTAGGTGTCCAGCCCATGGCCTTGGCAGAGAGATGGACAGATGGATACTTTTAAGCTAGAAAATTGAGCAATGATCAGAGTGAAGCTTTTGGACTGAGGCATAGAGCGAGCGCACTGAGCATGTGTCTGTGCGCTCAGGTGTGTGCACATGCGCTTGTACATGTGTGTGTGCACGTGCTACACGCATCCATGGGTGCAGAGAACAAGAGGGTTTGGGATCAGAAGCCAGGACGTCTGGGCTCCATTCCCCCTGCTCTCCTCTGGATAAGTCCCCGCCCCTCTGAAATTCAGCCTTCGCGGTGGGAGCACAGGAAGGGCTCATTGCTAGGGTCACTTGGTCAACCAATGTGTACTGAGCACCTACTGTATGCACACCAGGCTCCTGGCTGGGCAAGGTTTCTGTCCCCCTGGCTTCCACTGTCCAGTGTCCCTTGTTCCAATCAACACAGCGTGGGATGGACAGAAACCAGCACAGCAAGGCACTGACCCCATGGAGACAGGCCAGGGCAACCAGGACGGGCTACCAAAGGCAGGGTTTGTCCCTGTATTTCTTAGACAAGGTCCTGCCCAGCAATGAAACTTCAGATAACTGGAACTCCCTGCGGGCCCCAGAGCAAACCCCTTCCCCTGCCTGGGCCTCAGTTTCCCCATCTGCAACAATGAGGGAGCAGAGGCTATATCCCAGCCCCCCCAAGCAAAGATTCTTGGTCTCCCCATCGTGGCTGCGTGTATGTGGGGGACAGCAGGGGTGGCAGTATGCCCCCAACACACACACACACACACACAGCTGACTGTCCCAGCGCTGGGTCCAGAAGCACAATAGACACACCAGAGGGACAGGTGCGCCCAGGGATGAGGGAAGGCTGTCCGTGCGCCCCCCAGAGGCTCCCAGTCAAGGCTCCTAAGTCTGCACGCTCAGCTCTGCCGGCACAGGCCACCCCGAAACTGCCCTCCTCTCCCCTTGTCATGGAGCCCTCACAGCTGGCCACCACGTCCTGAGTCCCTGCCGCATACCTAGGGTCCCCTAGGCCTCGCTGCACGGAATTCCCACCACAGCCCTGCCAGGTAAGTACTGTGACCCTGTCTGACCAAGGGAGGAACTGAGGCTCAGCCAGGTCAAGTGACTTGCTTGGTGAGTGACAAGCTGGGCATTCGAGTCCCGCCTGACCCCAAGCTGCCACACCTACCATGGTCTGGGACCACCTTCCTGGACCACCCTCAAGGCTCAGACCAGGGCTCTGGGCTGGCCCAGACCCTGCAGGAGCATTGCTCCCTGCAGACCCTCAAGGGCTCCCATAGCAAGGTGCTTGGGGGCGGGGGCCTTGGGAGCCAAATAGCCCAGGTTCAAAATCCCAGTCTCACCACTGACTCACTCTGGGACCATAGGCAGGATCCTGAACCTCTCTGCCCCCTCAGTTTCTCCATCTGTAAAATGGGAATCATGACATTTTGTTGGATTGTTGTGAGGACTGAATTTCTGTAAAGTTCTCTGAACAGTGCCTGGCTTGTGGGAAGCATTCTTTGGGCCTTGTTAAATCAAAAGAATAAATGAGTCCCTTTAGCTCTAAGGACAGCCAGAGAATTGGGTCGCCCAGAGGGCAGGGGGTACAGCTGAGATTCAAACCGTAGGTCCAGGACTCCCCGTCCAATACTCGCTCCCTACAGAACCAAGGTAGCTCCAGCTCGGCTAAGAGAATGAAGACGTCCCAGGACTGACCCTGGCTCGGGCCCCAGGAGGTAGGCAGAAGCTGTATGGAGACAGAGGTCAGAGCACAGGCTGGGAACCAGCCCCTGTGCCACCTTCTCTGCCTGACCCCCAGCTCCAGAAAGCCAAAGCCACCCAGGGGTCCTGGGCAGCCAGGTGCCAAAGCAGCTCCCCTCGGTGCCGAGGGCCTGAGGCCAGTGGACCTGGGCCACAGCAGGCAGGGGATGGCAAGGGGCACTACGGCCTCCCAGCAGCTGCCACAGCACTCCCAATCCCCAGCATTTTGCCCCAGGGACAGCCGAGGTCCCACAGAGCCCCACCAGTAGGAATCGCACCCAGAACGGGAGTCCTCCCTGAAGCCCTCAGCCAAGAGTGGACCCAGGTGTCCACATGCACCCTCAGAAGCTGATCCCTACCCACGAGCCAACCCACATCACAGAGTGCCCACCCAGGTCAGGGGTGCGAGAATCTAAAATCATGCCATGTTGGTGAAAGTGGAAAATGTGCAACCAACCCAGCCCCCCAACAGGGAAATGGCCGTGCAAGGGGTCCCTCGGCCAAGACAGAGCCGGACAGGCCCCCTCTGTGTCCCTGAGAGCAGAGGTGCAGAGTGTGGAGTCAGGGGAACGGGAAGGGGGAGAGGCTGTGAGGCGAATCCCAAGGAGGTAAGAACAGATGGCACACGTGTGTGTGCGGGGGGCCCGGAATCACGGGGAAGGACCCCACCAGGACCCAGCTTGTCCCTCAGAGAGCACGTGTCCATTCCTTAGTTAGGAAGCGGGCGTCTACACTCACATGCTCCCCTTTACACATACACACTGCAACACCCAACAAACACACAAGAATCACCCCGTGTGCGCATGCGCACACCCAAGCAGCCAGCCAGCCACCTTCCTCACGTGGCCTGAGGAAGGGACACCAAAGCTGCCACAGAGATGGGCAGAGTGGAGAGACAAAAGACAGAGAGGAGACGGGGAGACACAGATGGAGTGAGAGACAAGCGGCAGAGCCAAGAAAGCTCCGCGCTCGGGACCATGGGGGATGCGATCCGATCCGAAGTGGCCCAGGAGCTCCAGGAGGGGACAGTTCTGGGTCTTCCTGGGTTCCACCCTCAGCCTGGCCACTCACCACCCAGTGACCCTGGGCCAGTGCCTCTCTGGGTGTGAGGATGCCCAGGAAGACAGGGCAAGGGATGGAGACTCTGTGGGCTCTGACCCTCCAGCGCTCCAGGGTCCCAATCCCCCACTGAGGCCTGGCTCCCACCTCTCCTCAGGCCCCTCAGTCTGCAGGCTGCCCCCATGGGCCTGGGGGGGGGGGTGTCTCTGGGGACAGTCCTGTTCCTCCTCCCTGGAGCTCCCCTTGAATCCAGAATCCAGAACGGAGCGTCGGGGTCAGCTGCCATCTCAGCCAAGCCAGGAACCCCCGCACCCCCTGCAGCCACCAGGGCCAGCAGGATCAAAGAGGGGAGGACCAGGGCAGTGACGATGACTGCAAGTACCACGCATCACGTGTGCCTGTAGGGGAGCAGATGATGCTGCCGGCCTGCTTTGTCTCACTTAATCCTCATGAAGAACCGTGATCCCATTTTGTAGATGGGGAAACTGAGGTTCGGAGATAGCCTGCCCAGAACCACGCAGCCAGCAAGAGGACGAAGGGGCTGGCAGGGAGCGCAGGCCGCCTACTCCAAAGCCCGGCAGCAACGTCCACATCTTGTCCGGCAGGTACTGGGGAGAGTGAGAGGGGCCAGGCAGACACCCCCGCATTTCCTAAACTGGCATCCCAGGCCTCAGGACACCATGCACCACAACCCATCCCCAACAGCCTGAGAAGGGGCGGCTAGGAGGGCCGCTGAAGCCCTGCTCCCCTGCTCCTGCCACCAGGAACCCCGACAACAGACAGAGTGAGAATATACTGAGCACTCACTGTATGCCAGGAGCCAGCCCCAAGCGCTTTAGAGTATCAGTCCTCGGAGGCGGGTACTATTTTAATTCCCACTTTGCAGAGGCCTGGCAACTTGTTAGGGTAGAACAGGGAGTGGAACCCAGGCCTGGGCCCACAGGCTTGACCACTGAGTCACCCCATCTTGCAGACTCGGGACTTTCCTGTTCTGACCCACCTACCCCAAGCCGACACCCAGAATGTCAGACAGAGGCAAGAAGGGCCTCCTTCCTCCAGTCCCTGCTCAGCTCAAGGGCTGCCAAGCCACCATCATCTGGGGTACCTGCCCTCCTCTGCCAACCCCTCTATGGCCCATCTCGTCCCAGGATGCTCGGGATCCTCGGCCAGCTCCCACCTTTATCCTTAAAGCAAAGCCCTGAGCAGGGAGGGGAAGGTCTGTGTCTCCCCATAAACCTCAGATGATATCCTTAGGAAGAGGAGCTGGGTCTCAGCCTGAGGCCCAGAGAGGGTGTCAGATGAGCCAGGGTCACACAGCAAGTCAGAGGCAGGAAGGAGAGCTAGGGCCCTTGGCTCCCTGTCACAGCTCAGCACAGAGTCTGCCCTCCCTCCTGTGTTTGTAAACCTTGAAGCTAGGTTGGTTGAGCTGTGACCCAGTGCAGAGTCGGGGCGGGGGGGGGGGGGGGATGGATTTTTAGCAACTTCTAGAATGCCTCAGGCTTACCAACCATGCAGTCCCCAGCAGCCCTATGGGTCTGCTCTGTGTAAAAAGTCCTCCCACAACCTTGTCTCATTCCAGCCCCTGCAGGAGCCCAGCGCTGTCTGCAGCCAATGTCCCCATTTCACAGATGAGTAAACAGAGAGACTCAGGTACACAGGACTACTCAGGATCAGGATGGAACCCACTGTGCCTTGTTCCAACCATAGAACCTGCCTGCCTGGAGCCCCTGCCCTAAATCTAACCCCTTCCCAATCCTTAGGAACTGCCTCTTCCAGGAAGTCTTCCCGGAACTCGGGGAGCCTCCACTCAAAGGAACTGTGCTTTCCTTCTACATTAATGAAGCAGATTGAGCCTCTGCCCTCAGACTAGGGCTCCTGGGAGACGGGGGACCTCCTGAAGTCAGGGCTGACTCCCCAGACAAGGATATTGATGGCCCAGTCTTCCTTTACCCCCAATCTCCCGCTGGAAGACTAGGGACTCCCTGAGGACAGGGCCACCACGCTCTCCTTCCTTCAGACTAGAAAGTAATCCCCCTTCCCTCCTCCTGCACCTCCACCCACACAGCCTCCCACCCAGAATATAACACTCTGCCCCAATGGTACAAGCAGGACCCCTCCTTCTATCCCTCTCCCTCCTGGCAGTCCTCCAGGCGTGGCCGGTACCAGGCAGCCTACTCCCCTCCCCCGGGCCCTGTCCATGAATCCCACCTCTGTTGGGCACCACAGACCCCCCTTTCTCCTCCCCAAACAAATGGGGTCTTGAGTGAACCACTGGGACTGCACACAAGGCTAGATCTATTCCCTGAGCTAATGTCACTGCCAGCAGGGGGCAGGGGGTTGGGGGGGGGTGGGTAGCCAGGCGAGGGGTGGGGGGCATGGGGGAGCAAGCTGTCCATACCACAGCCTCTCTCGAGGTCCAGCCTCCGAATCACAGCCAGAACTCTCTAAGCTAGGTCCTGGTGGGGCTAGGATCAACAGCTCACTCCCCAGGTCACCCCAGAGGGGACCAACCCTAGACACCTCCAAGGTGCCTCCCCTCCCAACAGTGCAGGCAGGAGCCTCTGGGCCTGGGTCCAAATTCCTGCTCTGTGCCCCATGGAGAACTTCCCCAAACCTGAGGCAGGTCATCTGTAAAATGGGCCTAACCAGACCTGCTCTGCCTGTGCCGCTGTGACCGTGAATGCAGACACAGACCGCAATGTCCCCAGCGAGAACTAAGTGCCCCAGGAGAACGAGTTTCCTTCTTTCTTCTATTTTTCTGCTTTGGTGGTGGGGGCAGGGGCGGGGGGACGGGCAGGGTGAGAGCCCAGGCTGGCAGGGCAGAAAATGGCCTTTTCCAAGCACTATAAACGTCCCTATTCAGAAGTCAGAAGCTCAGTTCCCTCAGGAATGAGCGATGGGGCCTCCCAGGACTGGGGTAATTCAGGAGAGGCTGCTGGTCTTCCCTGGGGAGAGGGCCTTGGAGTCAAGCTTGCAATCCAAAGCTCCAAGTCCACCGCCTCCCAGAAGCCCGTCTAGATAAGATACCATCTCCATTTTACAAACAAGTAAACTGAGATCCAGAGTGGGTAAGTAATTTGCCTAAGGGCACACAGCGGCAGAACTGATGACTCAGGCTGTTACCAAAACCTCTTCCCTATGGCAGGCAGGAGCCGTTCCCGCTTCGGAGCCTTTCTGCGGTGTTGCCTCTGCAGCGTGAAGTCCGAACTCTCCAGCTTGAAAGGCCAGGCCCCCAGCAAGGTGATATAGTGCAGCAGAAAAAGCACCTGACCCAGAGTCAGCACGCCATTGGGGCTCGGAGGCCAGCTCGGCCACCAGCTCCCCGCTGTGTCTCCGAGGCCAGTTGGCCTGGCCTCCCCAGCCTCAAGGGCCTTGTGGCTAAGATGCAAATGACAAGACTGGCAGCCCAGGGCCCCTGGCAGCGTTACCCATCCATGCTGTCATCACGTGTTCACTGAACACCTACTATGTGCCAGGCCCCACTCAGGGCACTTGGGATAGAGCGGAGAACAAGACCGAGAATGCTCCGGCCCTCACGAGATGACACTGTGCTGGCGAAAGGGTGGATAATAAAAAAGAAAAAAAAACAAAAAACAAAAAAAAAAACCAAAAAACAAAAAGAGCAATCGGTTGTGGTAGGAGTTTCCAAGAGAGGGAAGAGGCCCGGGGCCACAAACAGAGCACTCAGAAAGGGGCTCCCTGGGGAGGCAACATGGACCAGGGACAGGGGAGGGGGGGTGGCAGCCCAGGACAAGCCCAGGGATCAGGGGGTAGCCCAGAAGGGCCAGCAACTCCTGCAGAAGGACCAGCAAGTACAGAGGCCGAGGACTTCAGTGCCCCGTGGAGTCTGAGAGGGGCGCCCAACACACAGAAGAAGCTCCAGAAAGAGCCACCCCATAAGCCCCATGAGCTCCTTGCCCCTTGCTTTCCTCCTCTGGAAAACAGGATGCCGGGCAACTTCGAGGGAACCCTGTCTCTTCCACACACCTGGATTCATTCTTATTCCTCCCATTTTGCAGGTGGGGAAGCTGAGGCTCCCAAGACCCCACAGCCCGTAAATGGCAAAATGACGATGGGAACCGAGGTCTTGTCATCCCCAACCCTAGGTCCTGCTGGCCTTATGCGGCGTCATGGGTCACGGGATGCTCACTGCCTCCCCCCAGGCGATCCCAAGACAGCACTGACCGCCAGAAAGTCTCTTGGGAGGAACAGAGGTCTAAGCCCTGGTTGGTTCCCCTTCTACCACCTTCTACCACACAGGACACCTCTCCCCTCGACTTCCCGCAGGTCACTGGAAAGGCGTGGAAGGGCTCACGGGTTCGAAAGAGCAGGGAGCCCCTGCTAGGCGGCAGACACTGGGCTTTACTGTCACCCCCCTGCCGCACGCGGGTCAAATAAAGCTGAGCCCTATCACACCCATCGTACAAAGAAAAAAGCTAAGGTTCCCAAAAAGGTAAGAAACATGCCCAGGGCCACCCACCTAGAAAGTGGCAGAGAGAGGCTCTGAACTCAGGTCTGTGTCACTCAGAGTCGTCATGCCACTCATCCCCCAAATCCCTCAGATGTCCCTCTTTGGACATCCTTTTCCATCCCTGGCCCTAGTAGCAGGAAGGACTTGCCTGAATCCATTGCTCCCGGGACACCACCCGCCACTCGCCTGATACGCCGTGCCCCGGGCTGGGGTTAGCTGGGCAGGTTCAGAACTCCGGGGCCCTAAAGGAAGCCAGGAGGTGGGGGGCTTAGGCGGCAGCTGGGGGGCCAAGGCCTGTGTGAGGACAGCAGGCACCCAGGCCCCTGGATTAGGCAGGCAGGGAGCACAGAATGCCAAGCCAGCCACACCAGGTTCCAGCCCCGCTCAGCAAGCAAGGCGCTAAGTGACTCCTGGAGGCCCTTCTACTCTCCAGCCCCACTTCCTGCGGCCAGGTCATTGCCTCCGGGGCTCAAGGGTCACGGGCAAGGACGCAGTGAGGCTGACCTCTGGTGAGACATCACTGCCGTTGTCCTCCCCAGGCATGTCAGAAAATAATTTTTCAATCATTTTTGGAAGGAATTATGTTGATGGAGGTGGGGTTGACACCTAAGGGTGGCTCTGCTACGCACCAGGAACCACACCCAGGGCATGACATACATTATCCCCAGTGACAACAAGCCCAAAAAGCATGTGCGTCATCTCCATTTTACAGATTGGGAAACTGAGGCCCCGGACCGTACAGCTGTCAGTGCTGGAGTCAGGATTCAAACCCAGGACTCTGCTGTCCCAAGCTGCTGCCTCCTGCAACTATTGAAGTGAAATGTTTGCTTCAGAAAAGTACCTGGGGACTGAGGGAAGAGAGAGACAACTCTCAGTGGGGCGGTCACAGAGGGACAGGCTCCCAGGGGAGGGGTCAGGACCGGTGAGTTGGGTGTTTGGGGAGACAGGTACCCAGGGGTCAAATCCCAGCCTCGGTGCATGCCTGCTGTGCAACCTGGGGCAAGTGACCTCCCCTCTCTGATGCCTCAAAGGCAAGTACCAATGCCAGGTATCCTGGAGCACAGCAAACGTGAGGTATGGGACCAAGTCACTTGGGGACAAGGAGAGAACATGCATCCGGAGGGGGGACTTGTATGCTCAGAGGCCCTGAGGAGGAGGAAGGCTCCAGAAGGCAGAGGTGGGGGCACCTGGCCA
Source organism: Mellivora capensis (assembly GCA_004024625.1). Classification (NCBI taxonomy): domain Eukaryota; kingdom Metazoa; phylum Chordata; class Mammalia; order Carnivora; family Mustelidae; genus Mellivora; species Mellivora capensis. The sequence goes on from PISX010022846.1 coordinate 29,498, forward strand.
CAGACGTGGGAGTGAACAGGATGAACCTGGCAGTAAAGGGCGCAGCTCCGACCCACCCACTGGACCTCCCTCCCCCTCAGAGAACCCTGCGTCAGCCCAGGAGCCCAGCAGCACCAAGCCTAGGGCCGCAGCCCCTCCCTGTAACACCGCCACCACCCCCCCATGGAGCCCCCACTCGCTCCCTGCATGGCCCCCCTAGAGCCCCCAGCACCGGCCCTTCCCCAGGGCCCTCAACCCCTCGGCAGCCACAGCCACGGCTCCTCCACGTGGGGACCACCTCGTCCTAGAGACGGCATCTCCCTCTCCTTAGCAACCACCAACACCCGCCCAGACAGCCAGCCTCCTCCCTCTGTCTCCTCCTCTCTCCATGGAGACCACAATGCCACAGAGGCGGCTCCCTCGCCAAGGCAACCACCATCACTCAGCACCCGCCCGGACCACAGCTCCCTCCACGTGGCCACCACCAACACTGCTGCGGTGACAGCAGCGACAGCCTCTCCTCTCAGGGCAGCCACCAGCCCCAGCCGAGACCAACAGCTCCGGTCTGCCGGCGGCCTCCAGCTGTCTGACTGCTCTCCCGACGAAATCCCAGACACCGATCAGCCCCCTATCAATCTTGCCCCGTGAGTCTCGGCTCCCAGCTCTCTCCCAACCCCTCAGTCTGCCCCTCCCGACAATGGAGAAACTCCCTCCCCTCCTGAGGGAGGAAAGGAGACCCCAGAAGCTGGCCCCCACCCCAGCAGCCCCCTCCGATGCCCCGGGCCCCTGCTGAGGTGCAGGAGGCCAGGCCAAGGGGCAGGAGTGTGACTTCCTCCCGCCCACCACAGGGAGCCTGTCCGGGCCCCCAGAAAGGCCTGTCACTCTGCCAGCTGCCTCGCAGGCCCCAAGGAAGGGAACCTGGGGAGGAGCCGGTGGGGGCGCCCGTAGCAGGGGTGCGGGGGGGGGGGGGGGGGGGGGGCGCGGGGGGGGGGGGGGGGGGGGGGGGGGGGGGCTGCCGGGCAAGGCAGGAAGGGACCAACGGGCTACACCACAGTTCACAAGGCCAGGTCATGTGAGCCAGGCTCACACGCAGCCACACGCTTGCACACAGTCAGAAGGACCCTGTCCTTACCGATGTCTGCGGGCTAAGGGGGCCCTCCGGCCCATGAGGCTCTGTCCCTGGCCTGGTCTCAGGGAGGCCCCCGCAGCGGCGGCACCAGGCAGCAGCAGCAGGAGCAATGGGGTCCCGGGTCCTGATCCAGCTCCGGTGGTGGCAGCTTCTCACCCAGGTCCTCTCCTTCTGCCGGGAAGCGAGGGGGAGAAAGGGGAGGGAGGGAGAGGAGAGGAGGAGAGAAGGAGGGGGGAGGGGGCAGCAGGAGGGAGGGAGGAGGGAAAATGCTGAAGTCTTGAAGGGTACACTCACTTCTTTCTTAGGTTTCCCATGGCAACCAAATATA
>PISX010022847.1:0-30892 GCA_004024625.1 Mellivora capensis
TTGTATACAAATTATACCTCAACAAATCTGATTTTCAGAAAATGCAAAAGTACCCTTGTTCAGCCCCCCTTATTTTACTCCCAGCTTCCTTGGGTCACAGGCAAATCATGATTGGTCTGAGTCAGGTAAATGTGCTAATTCCCTTGCCAGGGATTGGCTTATGAGCAGGCACGTGACCTAGTTCTGGCCAATGGGATGTGAGGGGAGGTCTGCTAAAAGTACTCCCGGCAAAGCTTTCCTCGCTCCCAGGAGGAGCCAAATGAGACGGATCCTTTCTGCATCCCGATGTGGGTGCTTGCAGATGGGATGGCTGGAGCAGCAGGCCAGCCTGAAGATGAAGGTGTTTTGGGGGGCAGAGAAATGCAGAGAAGCAGCGCTGGGGACCTGGCCTCCTTCATCTAGAGCCATTCCTTCTCGTGGCGCTTGTCTCACTAGGAGCCTCTCATGGTTTAAGCCAGGAGTAGGTAAACAATGGCCCGTGAGCCAAATCTGGCCCAATGCCTGTTTCTATAAATGAACTTGTCTTGGAACATGGCCATGCCCATTCATTTGCATACTGTCTATGGCTGCTTTTCTGCCACAGTGGCAGAGTTGGAAGAATTGTGACAGAAACTATATAGCCTAAAAATCCTAAAACGTGTCCATGTTTTAGGATCTTTCCAGAAAAAAGTCTGGTGACCCCCAGTTTAAGCCCATTTGAGTCAGGATTCTCTGAGACTTGCAGCTCAGACATCTATGCTCTTGGTGCCCTTCCCAGATCTCCCTTAGCTAGGCTGGTGGGCCATCCCTCATGCTGTGAAGGACACCTGCTAATGGCTCAGAGCTGCTCCCTGCATCAGAGCGGCCCTCCAACAAACCACCACAGCCTCAGGCACCCACCTCCACTTCCCCGACCTGGAGGGACAGCCTGTACCCAACGACTGACTGAACTGGGGATACAAATGACCACCCCATCCCTTGCCCCACGATGAGACCACCTCTGGCGCAATCCTCATTCCAGAGCCCCCTGTGAGATCAGGTCAAGACCCAGTTCCATCTGACACCACGTCCTTCCTTAGCTCCTCCTTCTGCCTTTTCCTGCTGCGCTCTTCCCTTCTTTCGAGAGTTCTCTCTCAGTAAATCCCAAGCACTTGAGTCCTTTCTCAGTCTCTGCTTCCAGGGCACTGACCTAAGGCAGCATCCCACCCAACCCACCCTGGGAGGAGCTATGCCCTCATTCCTGTGCTGCCATCATTATTCCCGAGCCTTAGACCACACATCACAAACTGATGGCCAGCGGCACGCGCATGCATATGTACCGTGTACATAGGAATGTATGTGTGTATATGTGTGGATACGTAAGTTGTTTAATTAGACAAGGAAGCCATTAAACTGAGGTGACCTTAATGCCTTAGTCGCCTATGTGAGCAAATCCAAATGGAAACCAGTGACAACAGGCCAGGAGGGGTTCCCAAATAATGCAACCATTAAGTGACAGCCAATCAAATACCTTCCTTGCTCTGCTCCCACCTCTTCTCTATAAGATTCTTTCCCTGGCTACTGTTGGGGGAGTGTTCCTGATCACTCATGGTTTGGTACTACCCCCTTTGAACCAATTTTTGCTCAAATACACTCTTAAAATTTTTAATATGCCTCAATTTGTTTTAGCAATATGCATTTATGCAAATGTATGTGTGTATATATAATATATAAATGACATGTGTTATATATGTAAATTATGTGTTTAAAATTAATTAAGTAATTAAAACTATTGCCTTGGGATGCCTTTTGGCGGGGCATGAACTCTCTTGTTCTCCAGCGTTCGTGCTCCTTCCTCTCTCAGGCTGGGCTCCTCACCCATTTGCAGTAGCTGCTGGGACGGTGAGAGCACGTAAGGTCTCCCTCCCTGTCTTAGGCCACTGTTTGTTGCTTCTTTCCTTGTGAGGCTCAGAAAAGTCCTGCCTGTTCTCATTGATCAGCCTAAGTGCTGGAAGTGGGGCGGGGGCTTCCAGATCCCCCCCCCCTCCCCGCTTTAGAGGCCTAGAAGGACACTTGTGCTTGGCAGAGTGGAGGTGATGGGAACCGCCCCTCCCCCATAGCTCTTAGCCAGGATGTAGGACTCACCTCTGCCATCTCGATTTTGCCGTCGGAGTTCTTGTCATACTTCTGCATGAACTCCTTCATCTTCTCCCCAAAGTTGTCACTCTTTGACATCTGGGGAAAAACAGAGGGGGGCTGACTGTGCTGCCGGGCCCCACGGGAACCACAGATCTCTCACCTGCTTGGTGTGGCAGTGGCATGGAACATTCTACGCCCCAGATCTGCAGGCCCGGAACTGGGCCGGGCCGACACTCTGACTGGTCAGGGACCCACTCATCTCCTTCCCAAGATCCCTCCAAGTCCAAGCGATCTCTCCTCTGAGGCTTGGTCACATGGGGACATACGCCCCCATCCCATGTAACTCATGCAATCAAACATGCCCCTCTGCCTTTGAGATGGGATTAAACCACAGCTTTGTCAGAAGGGCGAGGACTTACTCCCATCAGATGCGAGAACTGAGGCCCCAACATTTTACCAAGGCAGCTTCTCATACAAGCCAACTTATTCCAGGAGGAAACTAGCACTACCTCAGAGCAAGGTAAATCACGCATTTTCTTTTCTCAGGTCTAAAGGGAATTCACGGTATTTTTCACTCTGATTTTAAGCCAGGAGGAAGGTGAAGAGAAAGTCTTCATATAGCTGAGGGGTAATTTCAATCATCTGTGCGATTATTGTGACTACTCCAAAGGCAGAGAACTTCAAAAGCTCCTTTGGCCCATCACTGCCCGCCATAAATCTAAGGTTCTCTGAAATTCTCCCATATTAGCCTGTTTTGGGTGCTGCTGAATAGTTCCGTGTATGAACATGTTCTTCCTTAACCCTCACCGATGGGCAGTCTGCTTGCGCAGCTGATGGCTCCTCTTGCCTTCTCTGATGACTTCCGGGGGGGTCAGGCCCTTCCTCGGATCGGGTCCTGGAGAATTCTACCCGTTTTTCAGATTAGAGTCTGTTCTTTCTACCTGGGAAGCGGTTTCAATTTGCCAGGATTTATTCATCAGTATTTCCTGCCTTATATGTACGAGTGTGCATGGAATGCTCGTAGGCCTGGATCCCAGATGGGATGAGCTGATTTAGTTCTCACAGCAGCGCTGGTGGGGTGAGTTGTTTGTCCATTCTATACACCAGCCTGCGCTGGGGTGACGTGTCTTCTCCCGAGGTCACCAGCCGGTGTAGCTAGAATTGGAACTTGTGGCTCCTGCTTCCAAGGCTACTATCCCTTCTGCCCAGCTGGTCTGAACACCAGTCACGGATGCTGTCAGTTGAGAAGTTGTTGACAGACTTGAGAAACACCCCTAAAGCCATGGGAGGAGGGGAGTGACTAAGATTTCAGACTAGAAGCACTGATCCCAGAATCAGTTTTGATGCCTGGGATTTCTGTGATGCAGGCTTCATTATCCTAGTAATGAAGGGTGATGGGGGAACAGTTGATAAACAAACCCATGAATCAAGGTCGGCTCCGAAGCCCAGGGCTGGACCTCCTTCTTGCTGGGGCGCTCTGCTGGGCTCTGGACCAGGAGCTCACTGGTGGATTTGCTGCTCATCTCCCAGACTGCCCCATGGAGACTTGCTAAGAGGCAGGGGATCGGCCAACAGACACATAGCAGGAGAGAGTGGGGAGACCCCCAAGGGACCAGCGGGAGCTGGGGGGAGGTGATGGGTCTGACTGTGTATATCTGAGAACCAGACTCGGGGATCGCAATAAACTAGGTCCAATTACCTCAGCTTTTCGGTATTTCAGACAGTCCTCCCAAGGCTTTCATGAATTTAATAGTGTAAGCTTGTGACTACAGGCCCCACAGTGATCCTGCCATGAAGGGGTGGGACGTGATTTGGAGTTGCTTCAGGCAGGCTAAGAAAGGCCGACTGACACCGCCATGAATGAGGCCAGGCCGTACTCTCTGGTTCAGATGCTGGTTTGGAGCAACCAATTTTCCCTCTAGGTCCTTGCTGAGGATTCCAGGCTCTGTTGGTCTAGAACAGTGGTTCTCGGGTGGGGATTATTCTGTGCCCCCCACAGGGGACCTTTAGTAATTTCTCGAGACATTTTTGATTGCTACAACTGGAAGAGGATGTTGCTGATATCTCACGGGAGAGCCAGTGATGGTGCTATATATCCTACAATCACAGGACAGCCCCCTCTCCCACCCCCCCATCCACCGCCCCATGACAAAGAATTATCCAGCCCTGTCCATAGAGCCGAGGCTGAGAAACTCTGGTCTTGAATAAAGACACTTGAAACCCCTGAGGCATCCAGTCGAGTCATGACCCCCCTGAGAATCTTAGATAGGCTCTGGACTATTCCTTAGGAAAATAAAAGGGTTTTATACACATATACACAGACACAAACTTTGCAGTTTTGGGGGGTTCAGTAACCCCTGGTATCCATTCACGAACACTCCTCAATCCCAGACACCCAAAGGTATTGCAGGAAGGTTCTCTTTTTAAGAGATTATTCCAATTAAAAAAAAATTCTTACAAATGAAAGAAAAACTTGGAAGGTCAAGACCGGAGATGTCAGGCTGGCTTGGGAGATGCAGAATTTGGGGCAGACAATGCTGACTGAAGCCACGATCAGGATGATAGAAAAATCCAAACAGTTCAACAGAGTACTGGGCTTACCATGCCAGAGCCTTTTCTTGCTTTCTCCAGCTCTTGGAAAAAGTTTTCTAGCTCTTTACCTTCAATATACCCATTTCCTGTGAAGAAAGCAAAGAAAAAGAAAAAAGCAGTTGACCTTAGAGCTGAATAGTAAGACTGATGGGGTGGGGTGAGGGGGTGGAGAAGTCAGGGGCTTCAGGGAGAACTTCTTGGTTAACAAGCAGGTGTGTCTGGGTTGGCCTCGGACGGAGCAGCGTGAGGGACGTGGGTCCTGCCCTCAGGGTGTTTCCAACTGTACAGCTGCAAGATCAGTAACCACGGGCCTTTGGGGTATACATTCAGTAGACGGAGAACACTGGGAGGGACCAGGATCCTGGCTGAGCTGGTAGAAGTGGGCGGAGCCGGAACTGGCCACCACTGGCTGGGTGAGCCCAGGATGGAGAATTTTTTTTTTTTTTAAAGATTTTATTTATTTGACAGAGAGAGACACAGTGAGAGAGGGAACACAAGCAGGGGGAGTGGAAGAGGGAGAAGCAGGCTTCCCGCTGAGCAGAGAGCCGGATGCGGGGCTCGATCCCAGGACCCTGGGATCATGACCTGAGCTGAAGGCAGACGCCCAACGACTGAGCCACCCAGGCGCCCCCAGGATGGAGAATTTAACGGGGTGGTGGTGGAGTGGGGGAGACACAAGGTCATCAGCATCCCAGCTAGTCAGCAGGTGGCAGACCCTGGTCACTGGGGTGAATGAGGCCCGAGACGGAACTTGGGTCTCTGGAGTGGGAGGGTATACTGAGTTGAAGAGTGTCCCCCTGTGCCCCCAAATCCATGTCCATGGAGAACATCAGAATGTAACCTCACTTGGAAATAGGGCAATTAGTGAAGATGAAGCCATAGTAGATTAGGTAGGCCCTAATCCAATGACCTGTGTCATTTTAAGAAGGCCTTGTGGAGACACACAGGGAAGAAGATTATGTAAAGACAGAGACAAGACTGGAGTGATGTATCTCCAAGCTAGGGAATGCCATGGATTTCCTGCAACCACTAGGATCTGGAAGAGAGACATGGAAGGATTGTCCCCAAGAGCCTCCAGAAGGAGCAATTCTGTCGATGCCTTAGAACAGGAAGAGAAAAAAACCTCTGTTGGTTTAAGCCACCTGGTCTGTGGGACTCTGTTACAACAGCTCTGGGAAACTAACACAGAAGGGAAGAGTGGGAAGAGAAAGGAAGGGCATCTCTCCTTCGGGCTGGGAGCACCCGAGAGCATCAGTCACCGGGATTATGAGGAGGGGAGGCAACCCGATGCACGGCTATGAAGAGAGGAGGCCCTCTGTTCTGCTCGCTCACTGCCTGTAGGACTTTGGGAAAGTCATTTAACCCGTATCAGCTGCAAAATGAGTTATGACACTTAAGTGGGATTTTGTATGTACCACCCATTATGAGTGCACCATAAATGTGACTTGTTCCAGTTCAATGACCAGAACCTGTGTAGAAGATGGAATGAATCAGGGCAAAAACTGCAATGATCAGGACTGGGCCCCAAGGTCAGTGCCTGATTTTGAAGATCACATTAAGTGGTGAGAAGCCCTTTGGGTTCTCAAGTCTTAAACCAAGATGGCCTAGAGACTGGGTAAGCTGGGTAAGCTGAGCCCATGGCTAAGGTCACTAGTCCCTGCTGTGATTGAGAGCATTTGTGGGTTGGAAATCAGGCCGAAGGTAGTGCTCCCCCAACAATCCCCCAAACTGGAATCTCCTGGGATCTGGGATCTTTTTTTTTTTTTTTTTTTTTTTTAAAGATTTTACTTATTTATTTGACAGACAGAGATCACAAGTAGGTAGAGAGGCAGGCAGAGAGAGAGGAAGGGAAGCAGGCTCGCCGCTGAGCAGAGAGCCTGATGCGGGGCTCGATCCCAGGACCCCGGGATCATGACCTGAGCTGAAGGCAGAGGCTTTAACCCACTGAGCCACCCAGGCGCCCCTCTCCTGGGAACTTTAAAAAAAAACCATATGGGTGTCTGGCTCCCACCCTCAGACATGCTGGTGCCATTGGTTTGGGGTGTGAACTAAGCATCATGTTTTTTTTGTTTTGTTTTGTTTTGTTTTTTAAAGCTCCCCAGATAATTTCCTTGAGCAGCAAGTTTGGAAACCATGGGCCTAAAGTTAAGTTTTGAGCAAGGTTCCTATAGAGAATAGCCAACTGGTAGCTTTCTTCAAGGGCAAATGGAATTACAAGTGAAACAGAGACAATAAAAAAGGAGTATTTATCCTGGCCCTTGGGGGTGGGATGGGGTTGCGGTGGGGGTGGGGGTTCTCCCCACCCTCTGCCCCCTGGCATCCCCTGAGAATTTAGATTCCCAATAAAGAGCCACAGAGGCGCCCCCTAGTGGAGAAGATGCCACAGTAAACATGGCATGGAAAGGATCCCGTGAGATAAATGATATATTTTGTCAGGAGGGAAAAGATGTGATTGTATTTAGGGAGTGGGGGAAGGGGACTTGAGCTCCCCTTTTTCCCCCTGGCATAGAATGGTCATCGTTCTTGCGACAGTTGGAATTTCATGAGCGTGTGTCTAATGGCCTGTGAGGCCAGTGGGAGAGGGGGCGTGAGCGGAAGGGCCAAGGGCTTTCTAGGCAAAAGGCAGTCTAGTTGATGATGCCTCGGAATTGAAGGAACAAGTACTTTTTCTCTGCCTCGCCACTCCATGCAATGATCCGGAAGGATGGGTTTCAGCTCTGACCAGCATCTCTCCCCACACTCAGAGCTGGCCCTGCTCTGCCACTTCCCCACCAGCTCCGGCACCTGCTGTAGAAGGCGGGCTTCTTCTCCTGCCGCTATTACTCACTGTTTCGCTCTGGGATATCACCTCTTCGGACCTGTTTCCTCACCTATAAAATAGGGATAATGACGGTGCCTGCCTCCTAAGGTTGGCAGTGAAGACTCCACGGGGGTAAAAACACGTGGAAAGTGCTGGTCCACAGTGAGCCTCCAAAATGCCAGTGGTCATCACCCCACGGCGGGTGTTTCTGCCCAGGCTGGGAGACACCTTGCCCTTGGGCTGCTTGCTTCCAGCCAGGAAGAGTTGGGGTGCAGAAGGAGGCCAAAGCAGGTGAGGCCAGCACTGAGCCATGTCCCATTGAGCAACATGAACAGGAAAGAAGAAACGTAGAAGAGTACAGACCTGTGGGACCCATCTTTTCCTTGCGGTTTCTCTGAAACTTACTAAGAATAAATGTCCTTGTGTTTATTCCTGTTCTAGAAAGGTTTTAAGGTGGTTTAATAACTTCCAGAACCCGGCAATCAGCCTGTGCCTTGCCCAGCAGGAGACAAGGACACTTGTGAACATCAGTAATGGCTCACGGATACAGTTTTAACCTCACTATGTGTAAAGCCCTGTGTAGGTTGCCCTGGGGGGTGGGTGGGGATATGACACCGCACAAGGCCGAGCTCCCATCTTCCAAGTTGTCATAATCCACCCAGACACACAGGATCGTAACAGGGCCGAGTAGAATCCTCTTCTTCTGACAAAGAAACTTGAGGCACAGAGACGGTAAGCAATCTGTTCAGGGCCACACAGCAAGGCGGGACCAGAATTGGAGTATCCTAATTGCTGATCTAGGTTTCATCCATTCATTCATTCATTCACATTTCTTGAGCATTCACTTTGTGTCTGCTGCATGCTAGGCCTCAGGGGTATAAAAGTGAGCTAGACGGGATCTGCCAGGATGGGTCTTATGTTCTAACTGGGTGGGGCTGGGGCTGGGCAAACAGCAAGGAAAAGGAAAGATGTAGTAGAATGGGGAGGGGGTGCCAGGGCTACTTGACAGGGTGGGCAGGGAAAGCTTCTCTGAGAACCCCCAGCTACCAGGAAGAGGAGGAGAAAGGGAAGACTAACAGTGGAGGCCGGGGGAGGAGCCAGGACACAGAGAAGGTAGAAAAAGGTCCCCTCCCTGAGCCCACCTTGAACAGCCTGAGCAGCAGGAGGGCCCCAGAGGCTGGCAAGCCCCTCGCACCCTAATAGAATCCCACCACCACTTCCTCTCCGTGCCCCCAACAAAGAGACAAAAGATGGCTCAATTCAACAAACCCATACTGTTGGAAGTACCAACAGTTCAACTTTGTGCCTGGTGCTCGGCAAAGGGGGTGGGGGGCGGGGGGCTGGGGAGCCGTTGGGGTCCTCGATGTGGGCTTACTCCCCAGAGCGTTCCATAGTCCAGTGGGGCAAAGCAGCCAAACAAGAATTGTCAGGATCTACCAGCCGAAGGCAGAGGGAGAGGGACAGAGACCAGATAGGGAGGCAGGGGCTGTGGGGCCCAGAAGGGGGCATCCTCCACCACTGGAGGGAAAGGCCTTTGCTACTTGGTCTCTTTCAGGGCAAATCCCATCCTGAAATGGGATCCCCCAGGAGGCAGCTGCTATCCCGGTCTCATCTGGATGGGGGGTAGGCCGGGTTGAGCCACATCCTTCCAGAGCAGACTTCAGCACCAGACGAATGGATTGCTTTTTCTCTGACCCCAGTATCAGGGCGTGGGGTGACTGGCCACCCAGCAAATCTCATGTGGACGGGTATTGATAAGAATGTGGTTACCATAGCAACTGCCACTCCTTCGCTTCCTATCAAACGGCATCCTGAGAATATTAGGAAGAGGGGGCTGGGTGGGAGTCAGAGACCCTGCATCTTTCCTTACTGTACTCTGGCTACCATTCTTCGTCACCACCGTGCCTCGGTTTCCCCCAGTTGAAACTGAAACAACATTTCTTGGGGGTGCCTAGGTGGCTCAGTTGAGTGTCTGATTTTGGCTCAGGTCGGGATCTCAGGGTCTTTGGATGGAGCCCCTTGTCCAGCTACTTCTTCCCGCTCAGTGTGGAGTCTCCTTATCCCTCTCCCTCTGCTCTTCCCCTACCCCTCGAGCCTGCACACATGCACCACCCCCCAGATAAACAAACAAACAAACAAAATCTTAAAAAAAATAAAGTGAGACACCACTTCTTTACTATTAAGCTGATCACAGACACCTGGAAAGCCTTGACTAAAGGATGCTTTGCCTCCTGTTGGAAAGAGGCCCCCTTGTTTCTCACTGAGATTCACATGTACAGATTTTCTAAGAGTTGAACAGGGAAGAGAGTAAGAGGTATAATTCTGCTACCGGCTCCATGACTGCCCATGTGACATCGAGCGAGTCAATCTCACTGAGCCTCCATTTCTTGATCCCTAAAATGGGTATAACAGTTTATGACCTTTCTGCTTTATAGAGCTGCTGTGAGAGCCACACAAGGTATTATTGTGAAAACATTCCGGAAAATGTAAAATCTCACGTGAAGGGAAAGCATCATTTCTAACCTCTGTCCTCTGAACCAGTCCATGGCTGTCAACTCTTCAGCTCAGAGAGTACTGGTTTTCAGCCAAGCTGTCTATTAGAGTCACCTGGGGGGCGTCTGGGTTGCTCAGTGGGTTAAGCCTCAGGTCATGATCTCAGGGTCCTGGGATCGAGCCCCGGATTGGGCTCTCTGCTCAGCAGGGAGCCTGCTTTCCCTTCTCTCTCTGCCTGCCTCTCTGCCTGCCTGTGATCTCTCTCTGTCAAATAAAAAAATAAAATAAAATAAATTAGAGTCACCTGGGAGGCTTTTCAAACACCATTGCCTGGGCCCCGCCCCTCGAGGTTCAGATTTAATTGATGGGGGTGAGGACTTCTCCTGAGCCTGTTTTCAAAAGCTCTCTCGGTGATTCTAACGTGCAGTCAGTCTCATTTATGGTGAGTCTCAAGTGTTACGGTGTGCAAGAATTACCTGGGGATCTTATTAACGTGCAGAGTCTAATTCAGCAGGTCTGGAGGGTAAGGGCTTGCTGTTCGTAGTGGGCTCTGTGGAACAGCAGCATCAGAATTACCTGGGAGCTTGTTACAAGTGCAGGATCCCAGACCTTCCCCAAGAACTCCTGAGGCAGAAGTGCTGGTAGAGAGACCCCGAAATCTGTGTTTTTTTCATAAGGCCTCCTACGCTTCAAGTTTGAGAACTAGGGGCCTGGCCGCAGTAGCGCTCACCAGTCCGTGTCTCCCCGTGATGCACAGGTTAGAGAAATCCAGGAGAGGGATTGCCAAATTCCAGACGTCCTTGTTAAGGAAGTATTTCTGAGACCACCTGGTTGTCTGTCCAGAGTTCAGGTTTATGGAAAGGCAAATAGCCCTCTGCCCACCCAAGCCTGAGCACCCTTCGGGATAGTCAAACCCTACCCCCTGGGGCAAGAAATTGGTGTCCTCAGAGTCTGTCCTGATATTAATATTATTTTCCAGGTGCGCATCGTTTACAAGGGGCATCCCCTTCCCCACCCCATCTGGTTTCCAGGGCTCGGCCAGGTAAGCAGACAGGTGAGGATGCTGGAGAGGGAGTTTGAGGGGGGAAGGAGAAGCTATTAGTCACAGCCAACAGCCTCTTCATCCCGGGGGACCTCTGCCCATACCTGCATTTGTCCTGGCTACTCTCCTGGTCATTCATATGCACACACACACACACCCCTGCACACTCTTTTCCCAGGGGCTTCCAGGGTTGCAAAAACACAGAGCTTTCAGACATGACTTTGTCTGTGTTTCTGGGCCAAGCTGCTTCTCGAACAGTGGTTCTGGAGCTGGGCTGGGTCCTCTGAGCCTGGGGACATCTGGCAGCCGAACGCTGGGCTGGTTCCCAGGCTTGGGGGAGGCCAGAAGGCTGGGGCAGATTGGACAGCAGAGAGCCAAGGAGGAGCAGGGGAGGGCCAAGCGAGGCCAGAGGCCCCAGATGGGTCTGGCTGGGCCAAGGAGGGCATGGCCTGCCACAGGCTGGGAGAGCTGCCAGGAGAGGCCCTGTTTTCCAAGAGCCTCATGCCCGCTCTAGTAATTCGGGCTCCCCAGGTGTTGGAAGAGATTTCCCCAAAGGGTCTTCTCAGCCCTGGAAACCTCCCTCAGGGGTTCAGCCAGGATAGCCACTGAAGTCCGGAGGGGAATAAGCTGGGCAAGCGGGCAGGGACGCAGGCTCCCTAGGCTGGCTGCTGCCCTGGGCGAGGTGGGCTCAAGCTGCCTTGTTTGTGAAAACTCATCCCAGGGCTGCCTCCCCGGGGAGCCCCAGCTCCTCACAGATGCAGCGCTTCCCTGGCTGGTGTAATCACCCCCAAGGGCAGGCTGCAGGGCCCAGGGTGTCCCCAGAGGCCACCAGCGCAGGGCAACCCAGCACGCTGCAGACACACCACAGCAAAGGGCCCTGTTAGCAAAGCATTTGAGGGTTTAGGGGTGAAAGTGGAGTGGGGGCTGATTCCCAAGGCTTACCGCGGGTAGACCAGGGCTGCCCCCAAAGAACCCCACGTCCTGCCATCATGACCCCCAAGCCCGTCCCTTGCTGTCCCAGATGAGACCCACAGACCCCACAGAGATTGGCAGACAGGGTTAAAAGACAGCTCCCACCTCGGCTCCCTGCACCAGACCCCTTGGACTCTCTTGTGCCAAGAAGCGATCGTTTTTAGGAGTCCTGGAACCACCCGAGGAATGGCACAGTGATAGTGCATTGTACATGTTACAGTGTTTGCCTAAACACTTAATATGTACCAAGTATTCTGTAACTCGGTTTGGGCAAGTCTTTTTTACTGTTCCAAACGCCTTCACTTAGTATCCCAGTGCAAGCTGCCCTGACCTCTCCCCACCTTGGAGAGAACCTGGGGCTTCGCTCTCCTCACCTCTCCCTGCAGGCACACGGACTAAGCCGTGAGGCTCCACCAGGCCCTGTGCTCAGGCCTCCAGGGGCTCATGGTGCCTGGATCTGAGGGGACACTTCTGTTATTACCATCGGGTGTGGGAGGACAGAGGAGGGAAGACAGGGCAGGGCCTTCCTCTCACTAATTTTCAAAAGCCTTGAGGCCCCCATGGGTAGCAAACAAGGCTCACTCCCTGTAAGAGGCTTTGAAGACCCCCCTCCCCCCCCAACACCAGGGCCACCTGGAGACCGGCAGATACCCGGAAGAATCTGGGCAGATTCCCACACCTGGAGATACAGATCTTCTTACAACTTTACTGTTTTGCGGATTCACCCCAGAAACATAAGCTCTTAGAAAATTTGCAAACACTCCGGATATTTAGTTAAAGCAAATGCCTTCTAATTTTTACCTCAGCTGCTCTGTAGAGAGCACCACCATGTTCCATTCCCTATAACGTGTGGTATTCTCTCGAATATCTTCCAGCATTTGAGCTTCGTGAATAATGAAAATGGGTTCCTATGGTAATAGTGTCCTGCTACCATTAAAAAAAATAATAAACCTTAGTAGTCCATCTTGGACATTTTCCCATGTCAGTGGAAAAGCTCCCCCTCCCTGTGCTTGGTTGCATAATATTCCTCTGTAGAGATGGGTACAATTCATTTTACTCCTCCCTGGTGAAGGGCATTTCCTTTCAGATCTTCAGCATTCCCAAGAACTCAGTAATAGATGCCCTTGTTTGTCTAACTTTTTGTACACGTCATGGTAGAGCTATGTTAGATTCCGGGGGTGAATTGCAGTCCCTGTTTGGATCCAGGTGTCTGCTGGCCTCTGGGAGAGAACACATCCTGTCCCATAGATTTCAGTGGCTTCTAAAGGCTACGGCGTTTTTCCCTGTTGAGCCACACCTTGGCTCTCCATGGAAATTCCCACTGGTCATCCGTGGAATGGGAGCCTGGTAGCCCATCTGATCGGAACCACACGGACAGGCCAATGTGGGCTCCGAGCTGGGCGTTGCACGGCTGCTTGGATCGTGCAGAGTGAGGACATTCCGGAGAAAGAGGTGACCAGGCAGCATGGGATGGGGCTCAGACATGGAGGGCCGTGTAAGGGTCACTCCGAGCATGGAGGTGGCGTGTGGGTCAGAGCGTGGGCTTGGCTGCGGTCTTCCCTACCTCTGCCTCGAGGAGATGACTTCTGAATTCTCCCAAATGCATGGCCGCAGCTGACCTTGGAGGGAGAGTCCAGGGATGGAACCAGGCACGAGAAGACAGGATCCCTGGGTGCCCCCCACCCTCCTGCTTCGCCGTGTGGTCTTGTGAAAAGAACTTTGCCTCTCTGAGTCCCAGTTTTTCTCTCTCCAAACACCTACTCCTTCCTTTCTCCACAAGACTGATGCAGATTTGAAAAGAATCTCTTAGGGCAGCGTCACCAGGATGACCTTCCTCCTGGTGAGTAACGGGCTGAGTTAGGGTCAGAGCCCCCTGTCCCATCTCCCCTCTCTTTGGCATCCAGCTTCTCCTAAGTTTGCCTCGTTTTTGTTTCCTCGAGGGTCTGGGAAGAGTGGGGCATGGCTCCCTCCCCCAGGGAGGCTGTGCCTGACTGGCCTCCAGGGTCCTGGTGGGCTGCAAACGGGAGTCCTCCCAGAGCTCTTTAAGTTTGTAAGCGGCAGGGGGACACCGTATCAGGGAGCAAGTCCAAAGTGAACACAGAAGCCAGACTTAGTAAGGGGGAGGCCCAGATAGGGCAAGGTGTGCCTCAGGGGAAAGGGGTGAGCTCCCCAGAAGTCTTTGGGTGTGCGGGAGGGGTTGGGTAGGGAAGGTATGGAGCAAGGCCTTCCATAGCCTCTTTCTGGATCCTTCCGTGGAACTCCAATCTGGCTGTATCCTCCTTTTCCTAAATCACCTCTGTGCCATCTCTGGCACGGTAAGCCCCTTTGTCTTCTCTCTCTGTTAGGTCTGGGGCTCCTCCTTGGGACCTCCCTGAGGCAGTGGCCGGAGAGGGCAACGGGGTGTCTGGTAGGCAGGAATCAAGAAGCAAGCATTGAGCTCCCCTTTGCCATGGGAGCAGGAGGGAACCAGAGGCACAGTGGTTTTGGGGGTATTTGTCGGACTCTTCCATCTAGTGCTAGCTTAGCTTTGCTCCAGCCCGAACCAGGACCCCTTTCCGAGATTAAAGAAACAGCTCATTGCCTCTGAGGCAGGGGGTGGTAGAGGCTTTTCGGTGGGCAAGTGGGAAGGTGGTTTCCAGCATCACAGAAAAATCCCTCTTGCAACCCAAATGCAAGTTCCCAGGGAATAAACCCTGGCCTGGAAGGAGCCTCACTACTCCCTTGCTATACAGCCTGCGAGAACCTGCCCCTCATGCTCCCCCGTCCTCACCCGCGCCAGAAGCACCTCGACTGTCCAGCAGCCTCACAGGGACTCCAGGAGGTGTGATTGTGTTTGGAACAGTATGAGGTCTCAGATAGATGTAAGGATTTGCATGATTATTGAGTGTGCTGTTGGTTGTCCTCACGAGGACGGGGGGAAGTAGGAACCATGGAGTCCTCTGTTTGTTATAGCTGACTCATCTGGCAGGAGGCCGGTGGTATAACCTTGGCCACTTGGTAACTTTCCTTGAATCCTGCAAGTCTCTGGTGCAGATAAACTGGCAGAAGCATCCTCGGGGAATGTGCGTGTCATCTGGAATACTAAGAGGCTGCACCTTACATCCCTTTTCACCCAGGCAGTCTTATGGCCCAAGCTGGGGATCGGAAGTACAAACCCTCCTTAGCCCCATTTTACAGATTTAACAGCCTACCCGCCTCCTTCAGTAATTCACAGACAGATCGCCATCCCAACCCGGGGATTACCTGCCTGGTCCTCTGCCTGGCTCCCAACCCAGCTTTCTCAGGTGGCTCCCAGGGAACAAAACTTGACTCATTAACTTTACTGGACATTAACCCTTGCCTCTCCAAGCACCCTGAGCAGAGGGCCTCTGTTTAGCCACCTGCATGCCCTGCAGAGATGAGGAAAGGAGGAGGGAGGAATTAAGTGAGCCACCCCTGATCCTCCCTCTGGTTCCCATGCTAAAAGCTCACTGTCAATCCCAGGCTAAAACCCCGACGCCACCACCCTGCCAGTGGTCCCATATGCCTGACCATTTGGGATGCCCATCCCGGCCAGGCCCCGAGAAGGGAATCAGGTCACTTAGTTTTTTTTGGAGGGGTGGAGAAAACGTCTCTAGCAATATCAGAGACTCCTAAAGGGGTGGGGGGGGTCTCCCTTTATGCCTGAATCAGACCACCATAGACTCTTGGAATGCCAGCCCAGGGAGACACCTCCTAAGGTCACTCTGTCCAGCGTTTGATTTTTGGGGGAGTCAGTGTCTCAGTAGGCATTTAAGATTGTGCCTCCCTCCACCCAGAGATGTCACCGAAAGCAGCCAGGACTATCACCATGAGGGAATATGTCAGGTTGGTCCCCCAACCCTGCCCCCACCACACCCACTGCTGCTGTGTACAGACCCATTTGTCCAGGGAGGATGGGAAATGGGCAAAGGAAGCCCAAGGGGTGTTCAGGGCCCCCAGGTCACTCCCGACTCCCGCTCCCAGCCAGTTCGTCTGGGGGAGGCCCAGGCTTTCCCTTTAGTATCCCCCAGCTTGTCCCAACCTCCAGGACGGGGGTGGGCGGGGCGGGGGGGGCTAAGCTGGCATTAAACAAAAGGAGAACACCAAGAAAGAAGCGAGTGGGCTTGAGACCTGTGGCTGCAGCAGCTGAAGGCAGGCCATTACCTTGAAGAGAAAGGCGGGGATGGTAAGATGGCAGGGGGAATCGCGGGGAGCCTTGCCCGCCCAGGCCTCCTCTCTGGGAAAGCTCCAACTTGCCCAGAATGAGGCTGCAAAAGCTGGCGGGCTCTCCGCCGTCTATGTCGGAGAAGAAAAGTTGCTGACAGTCGTCGCCTGAGCAGCCCGGGCATCTCCCAAACTCCAGACCCGACCTCAGCAGGCTCTGGGGCCCAAACATCCCCCACCCCACCCCACCCCGCCCCCGGGACAAACGTACACCTGCCCGCATCAGCGCTGTGCCCCTCCCCTCCACCGCAGGTTCCCTGGGGGCCAGCGGGCCCAGAAGTTGAGAGATCTACTGACCGTCTGCGTCAAAGTGCTTCCAGATTTCCAGGAACTGGGATGCCGTCAGCTCGGCCAGGTGCAGATAGGGGGGCTGCTGCTGCGGGCTAGCCATGGCGAGCTGCTGGGAGACCTCAGGCGCACAGCGTTGTCCCTGCGCCCGGCTCCGCTCCCGCACTCGGCCAGGTCCTGCGCGCCACGCTGCCTTTATATACGGTCCCGAGGCTGCGCCCGCGCCCGGCCGCCGGCAGGGGGCGCGCGCGCTCAGAGAATCAGCCCGGGGCTCGGTGGGGTGGCGGCGGCGCGGGGCTTGGCGGGGAGCGCGGGGCGGGGGCCAGGGGCGCGCAGGGGGGCACCGAGACCCCTGGAAGCAGAGGCCCCCGGGTGCGGAGGCGGGGAAGAGGCTGCTCTTGCCTCTCTGACCTTCTTGAGTACAGCCACCCCGTATTGTTACTAGCACGGAGCAGTAGTAATAGCAGTAGTAACAGCAGCGCCGCGAGTGGTAATAATAATAGGAGCTTGACAAGGAGTTAGCCCCTGCACCTCGCAGCTCACCAGGTCTCTCTCAGGGCTCCTCTCGTCCGGCCCTTCCACGGTAGCAAGAACAGGGACCGCTTTTCTGAGGAGGGGACTTGAGACTTCACATGACGAACCGACTTGCCCAGCAAAGAGGGGCCGAGCTAGAATTTGAACCCAGCTCTTTCCCATGCTCTCATGGCCCCTTGGTACAGCCCGTGCTTGGGGGAGAAGCCAAGAGTTCTCAAGACTTTGTTGGGGCCGGGCGGCTGGTATCAGGGACACCCAGGAAGGATCCAGATGGATGGAGGAGGGGCTTCCACGTCCCCTTGGTGGTGGTTGTCGCCTTCCCCTGCCTGACTGTGTCCCTCAGCGCCCTGGTTGCCCACCTGTCCCTGGACAGGCTCTGAGGGCTTGAAGACAGTTGTTCAAGGAATGTCTCCCCTACTGGGGTTTAACCCCATCCACCTAAGGATATCATGGGAACCTGCCTCTGCCAGTGGGCAGAGAACATCCATTGCTGACCTTGGAATGTTCCATGCTGGTCTCAGAGAAAACAGAAGTAGTTGCTGAGGACACAGTTCTGAGGACAGCTGACCGGACTCCCCCAGCTGGGCACTGAGCTTCCTCCCCATTCTCTCCAGGAGCCTGAGGCCTGGAGCCTCCCGCCTGGCTGTGGGTACCCATTACCCCTGGAGCAGGCCTCCTTTCTCCCTTCTCCTGCTGGCTGACTGAGAAATGAATTGATGCTCATTAACACGTGCTAATGAGTGTTAGCTGAACTGCCTTAGGAAGAGAGAAAAGAGAAGGAGGTAAGTGAGAATCAAAAGAAGGTCGGTCGCTGGGGCAGAGGAGCCCGGCAGGAGACAGAGGGGGAAGGTTTGTCCCTTGGAGGGAGGGACAGCCTAGAGCGAGACTCAGAGGGGCAGTACAGAGTGAATGCTCCAAAACCTCTTGATTTCGCTCAGAGCAAATGTGTTTAGAGTCTCTTGCAGGAACACATGAAGGGAGAGAAGGAGTCCTAAAAAGCCAGAGGCCCAATGTATTTCCCTCCCTCTTGTGCCAGAGGAGAGCCTGGGCCTGGGAAATTCACCAAAGCTGCCGGGTTTCTCTTGTACTGCCTCTGGGAAGGCAGAATGGCTCAGGAGTTGGGGGTGGACACTCTGGAATCAGGTCTGAATCCCAGAATAAGCTGTGTGACCTTGGGCAAATTACATAACCTCTCTGTGTCTCAAATGTTCTCTTCTGCAAAATGGGAACGTGGGTATTTACCTCTTAGGATTGTTCTGAGGTTTCAGTGAATTGATGTTCCTACTGCCCTTCATGGATCCAGAGATCAGCAGTGATTAGCTTGGCAAGAGATTCCTTGGCCAGCATCCCTCTCCGGGGTAGCGATGGCTCCCAAAGGGGCCAATCCCAGAGGGAGGCCAAGGGGAAGTCTAAGCACAAGCTCTTCACCACAGTGTTGCAGAGTCCCCCAGGGTGCAGCCCTGCC
This sequence comes from Mellivora capensis, assembly GCA_004024625.1. Lineage (NCBI taxonomy): Eukaryota > Metazoa > Chordata > Mammalia > Carnivora > Mustelidae > Mellivora > Mellivora capensis. The sequence goes on from PISX010022847.1 coordinate 18,508, forward strand.
ACTGTCATTTGGGTTCCTCTGTCTCACCTCCTGCCCCTCCCCTGGCCCAGATCGGCAGGGCCAGCGAGCTCATCCCTGGTTCTCTAAGGAGCAAAGCCAGTACTTCCTTGCTGCTTTGGTTTTCCTGGTGAAGAAGAGAGAGTAGAGCTCATGCTTCCTACTTTCTGGAGGCTGAGATGGGGGTTGGGTATGTTGCGGGGGGGTGGGGGCGGATGTTGGCTTGCCTGGGGGATGTTCTGGGTATGATGGCAGTGTGGCTACAGTGACCACCAACTCTGCCTTGGGACAGCCCAGCATCATTCATGTTAGATGCGTGATTGGAGTCTTTCTGGGAGGCCCATCCCTGGGCCCATCTCAGACACAGAGGTCTGTAAAACCCAAGCAAGTCCCTTTGTCCTTTGTCCCCAAGCCAAGCACTGCAGAAGTAGTTGTGTCGAGGAGTTACAAGCTCTGCTCAGGGGTCAGAAAGCTGCAGGTTCAAAACCTACTTAGTATTTGTGAAGCCGTGAGCAAGCTCTTTGACCCTTAGGAAAAAAATAGAGATTAAAAAAAAAAGTCATATTGGGCACACAAAGTCAGTGTAGGGACCAAAAATATTGTAGTCAAGGAGTTAGCTAGCAAGAATCCTGGCAGTGGTGTTTGCTTAACTGAAACGTAGTTATTATATGAACACAGGATGTTAGAAGGAATTTTTCTGGTTATTCTGAAAAGGGGCACTTGTAGAGCTCTTGCAGAAGCCAGGCACCTCCTGTCTGCAGGACTCTTGAAGCCTGACCTTCACTTCAACCCAGGCCATGGGCTGTATGGAGAGAAGGCTGGGGGGTGGGGCGTATAGGGTAGGAGCCTCAGTCTTTGGGGAGTGTAGCCTTTGTGTCTTCCATGAAGCTCCGTTTTGTTGGGGGCGGTCTCCAGAAGACCTTTCCAGGTCAGGGGGAGTGCCTGCAGTGGGGGTGGGGTGGGGTGGGTGTCTGACCAGCCCAGCCAGTCCTGCAGCAGATTTCTGGAGTCTTGGCCCCCTGTGAAGACAGAAGTGGTGCTGTTTCAGCCTTAGAGTCGTCTGAAGGCCCACACTGTCCAGTCCAGTGCCTGGAAGGATTGCCCCCCATCCCTGCTCTGAGCAGCCTTTGGAGGTCGCTGTGCCTCCCAAGAAAGGTACATGGAATTGAAGGGCAGAGCAGAAGCCAGACCTGCCCATCAGCCTTTGATATTGAAGGAAGTCAGGGTAGAGCTGAAAACTGATCTAGGAAAACCTTCGTTCCACTCTGCTGGACCCCTGACTCCCCGGAGCCGAGGAGGAGGGGAGGAGATGTCTCAGAGCCAGGTCCCCTCCATCCCCCGCATCATGCTTAGCCCAGGAGGGAGCCAAGGTCCTCGTTTGGCAGTGGGGGGAATGGGAAGCTTTGCATCAGAGAAAAGACTGGGGTTTCTGTTAGACTGGGCCAAGTTTAAATAACTAAACATGAAGAGAAAACCATGGACTCAACAGGAGATTGCTAAGGGATGGGAAAGAGATTCAAGGAGTTTGTTTGAAAGCAGTGATGATGCTTGTATCTCCATGAATGGAGACTCTTGTAATTCCCTTAGATGTCTGAGGTTTTGCTACTCTCCCAGGAGCTCCCTCTCACATTTGTAACACTAAGAGGGATGACGACCATGAGGATACCTCTAAATGCTTTGATAGAGGGCTTTGGTATATCTTGTTTGGTTTGGGCCTTACAGCTAGCCTATCAGATAGGCAATGCCCATTTTAAAAGATAAGGATACTAAAGCTCAGAGAGATTAACACCCAGCCCAGACCCAACAGGGGTGGGATTCCAGGAACCCTCTGGCTGCTGCATTTTCCAGTTTCCAGGGTATATGCAGCTCTTGGGGACCAGATGCCAAGCCTCCACTTTCCCCCAAGTGTGTGTATGCAACATGCTTCCTAGATCCTGGCCAGGAGTGATGTCATGTGGCCAGGAGTGATGTCATGTCCACTGTTTCCAGGACGCCCATGAGTTCAAGTGATGGCTGGCTCTCCCCTTCCCCAGAAGGGGAAAATTGGGGACCTTTTTCCTTTTTGCTTCCCCAGCTCACCAGCTGCACCCCAGGTGCTGCAACCCAATGTCAAGGATCGGCAAGGAGGCTTGCCCGACTTGCCCCCTGTCTCAGAGCCCTGAGTCGCTTTCCAAAGGGAAGGGGGCCTGTGGACGGTGAGGTGGTGAGAGGCTGGAGAACAGATGACAACTTTGCAGCCAGCACCCACCGGGCCCAGATAATTGGCAGGGCTCCTCAGAGCACCTGGTGTTAGTTTGGAGCACATCAAAGAGAAAACCGGAAGCCCAATCCTGTTCCTCCCTCTGCCTGGAACTATTTCTTCCAGATATTGCTTCTTTGGTCTTTATAATGGTCAGGCCTATCGGCCCGGGTGCCAGAAAGCTGGCTTTACTTCCTGGGAAGGAGGATAAAAGGGACGCAGGAGCCCAGCAGTTTCCATGGAAACGGATCAGGTGGCAGAGAATAGAGTCCAGAGGAACCCAGAGGTAGGAGCAGGACTTTTCAGCAAACTCCATCTGAAGCCTGAGAATCTATGGACAAAATAGTTGCCTCTGAGGAAGGGATTTGGGTCACCGGCGTAGGAACAGGTTGTGGAATAAGAAAAGCCAGGGGGCTGGTGAGTGACATCCTCCCCCAACAGGCAGGGCACGGTGGCTGAGAGCTCAGGTTCCAGAATCCCATAGGTTCCTTTCAGCTTTTGCTTTTGCTGCTAATCAGCAGTTCTGCCAAGTGATGGCTGTGTGAGCCTGGGCAAGGTATCTACCCTCTCTGAGCTTTCATTTTCTCATTGGTGAAATGAGGACAATTCTAGTAACTTCCTTGTATGGCTTTTGTGAGGGTTAAACATGGTAACTCATGTAAAGGGTGATGTAGAGCCTGGGATGTCATAAGCACTCAAATATTGTTACAGGTGGGAAAACTGATGGCAGTTGATAAGTCTAATTCAATCAGTGTAGCCCATCCCCTGACCAACGTGACCAGTTCAGGGATAGACAATGAGAGATTGTTTCTCAGAATGTGAAGGAGCTACAGAAAGGGCTCCCTCTCCACTTGCAGACGTTCTGGTATGAAGCTCTGAGGTCTGGAATTGGTGCAGTCATCTTGACACCATGAGTGAAAAATCTAGAGTGGCCTAAGTTGAGGAAGGGCACAGGGTGGAGACTGAGGATGAAGCCCACATTGCAAAAAGGTGGGACAGAGAGACTGTAAGAAATTGGGTTGATATGATGTTGGGGTCCTGGAGCAATAGTCAAAAAAGAATTCTTGAGACATTTTTGGTGCAAAAAAGGTGGTTTTATTATAGCACGGGGACGGGACCCGTGGGCAGGAAGGGCTGCCTGGGATTGTGAGGAGTGACTGATTTTATGCTTTTTAGTTAGTGGGGATTAGAGATGGTGTAAGTCTTGCTGCTGGGAAGATAAGATTCATGAGACCATTCAGATGTATATCAGTGGGCCATGTGTTTGAAGGATGATTTCTAGCATATATCTTATGGGGGGTAGAGATAAGGGAAGTTTCCAAAGGGATTTTTATTTATTTATTTTTATTTTATAAAATTTTTTAGAGAGGGAGAAGAAGAGAGAGAATCTCAAGCATACACCCCACAGAGCATGGGACCCTTCCCCCCCCAATACGGGGCCTGATCTCAGACCCTGAGATTATGACCTGAGCTGAAATCAAGAGTCAGATGCCTAATGGACTGAGCCACCCAGGTGTCCCTCCAAAGGGATTTTTTTAAAAAGACTTACAAGATCGCGGAGGTCAGGCTAATGTCAAGGTAAGTTTGCTTTTCTCATCTAGCAAAGTATTAACATTAAGGCAGTTGAATTCCTCAAGGGAGGTCACTCTGCTTATCTCAGGTACTTGTCAAAGGGCTGCAAGTTGTAAGGAAATTTTATTTTTTTACATTTCTTTGGTCTTTGACATCATTTGAACTGCTGGATCAAGCCGAGCCTGAAGTACCTTTGGACTTTCTGTTGTGTGAATCGACATACAGCCATTAGTGTTTAAGCCCATTTATGTTGGATTTTGTTTCATTTGCAATGAAAAAGTTCTAAGTCTTGACCCAAGAAGAGGGCAGTTATTCTAAAAGACGCTGGAATTTGGAAACCCTTTGGCTTCTGTCTTTTCTATTTTCTTAGGGTACCAGGGCCCCCTTTTATAGATTCTGCCCCCATCTGGATCCTTCCTCCATTTTCTGCTCTTACACAGCAAGGACCATCAAACCTTGCCTTTTCCTTCCTACCCATAGCCACCCAGCGTCAGTGTGTCCTCAAGAATCATAGCTTCCATTTCTCCCCACAGCCTCGGCCTCTCTGTTTCCCTGTTCCAAATTCTGAAGGGAAGAATGTGATTAGTCCAGGTCATCGTCTTGTGTCAGCCATTCAGATCCTAGGTTGCTGTTGCACTGGGCATGGCCCCCACCCCCTGATCCAATCAGCCTTGGCTGGGGACAGGGAGCAAGGGCAGTGCAAGGAGGTCACAGGGTCTCTGTCTCAACTACTCAGCTCTGCCTTTGTAGCACGAAAGCAGCCACAGACAATATGCAAACAAATGAACATCACCCTGTTTCAATAAAACTTTATTTACAAAAACATGTGCTGAGCTGGACGTGGCCTATGGGCCATAGTTCACTGAATCCTGATCTAGTGGAAAGAGTTCTAGACTCTCTCTAACCTCTCCAAGGCTCAGTTTCTTCTATGAAACAGGGACCATAATAGCACCCATGTAGAAAGACTGTTGGAACACATCAGTAAAATGACGAATGGAAATTATTTAGCACAGGGTTTGGCACAGGGTGATAGATACTGGCTGCTTTGATTCTCTTAATTGTTGGATGGGATCGCAGAATAGCGGGATTCTAGATCCACCAATTTGCTTTGTGATCTAGAAGAGTCCCTTCGTATTCTCTGTGCTGAGCTGGGAGCTGGTCCTCTCCTCTTCTCAGAAGGTGGGGCGGGATTACTAAAGAAAGGGTTGGAAGAACTGGAGAAAGGCAAGACTCAGGCAAGGGGGGCAAAGGGAAACAGCTGCTGTGAATCCAAATCTGCGTGGCCTCCTTGGGAGGCTGGCTTGGCCTCTGCTCAGGGACCTGGCAGGAAGCCCTGGGCTCCATTTGCAAACAAACCTGCTCTGTTTCCTGCCAGCATGGGACTTCCTGGTGGCCAGGAATTTGGAACTGTTCACCAAGGCTGGGAAAAGGGTCCCTGAAGGATCAGTGTCCCAATTCCAGGATTTCCCAGGATGCAGTGGGGATGCTGGGATGAAATGCTCAAAGATAAGGGATGCATTCCATTCATGAATGAATTCATTTAAAATTTAATTCCTCCATGCCAAGGTGGGACCCATGGCCAGGAAAGGGGATGGAGGGTGCCCAACAATAGCTGCTGCCCCCAACATAGGACCAGATGCACCTGAGCGGTCCAGGTGGGGAGAGACAAGGCTGTCATTCTGGACCAGTGGCCACGGGGGGCAACCACTGTTTCTCCAAGTGACCTCCACCCCCCATCACTAGGTCTCTGAAAATCCCTGCCCTCCCTCATACTCAGACACTGTCCTGAAGACACAGACAAGAAAAGGATGGAAGAGACAGCATTTATCCAAAAGAAACAACTCCTCCAAAGGTTCCCACCTAAGCCAAGCAGCACGGTGTTGCCATAAATTGGCAATTTTAATGTGTGCTTCCCCATTCCTGTCCCTGCTTCCCAGCAGGATGGGAGCCCCTGGAGGGTGATCACATCAACTATGGGAAAGAAAAAGCCTATATATTCCTTGTGCATCTGTCTGAGTGATCTGTGACCCTGCTACACTCAGTTTCTTTGTCACCCTCACTGGAACGGAAGTTGGGACCTATCTGTTTTGTTCAGATTTTTCCCAGCTCTCCTGGGCATTCAGTGAATAATTGTTGGATGAATGAATGAATGAATGACTGAAGGGCAGCAGAGAGGAAGGGGATGTTTCTGTGTTCAGGACCCTCTGGAGGCTCTAGAAAGGACCCCAGGCGCTGACCTGGCCGGCTCATCTCCTGGCAGTCAGGGCCCAGGCAGTGGGCCCATCTGGGTTGCCCTCAGGAGGGCAGCTGCTCTCTCTGTCGGGGGCTGCAGCACCGGCTGGTGGGGCGGAGCCGGCTGGCTCTCGGCATCTCCTCATTCACTAATTCCCAGGCCTGGCTCCGGGCTGTGGCCTGCCCTGCCTTCCTGACCACGTCACTGGGAATCCCCTCGGAGACAGGCCACAGGATGGGGCATGTGGGGAGCGGTTCTAGGCTGGAAGAGACCGCAGCGGGACACTTCCTGGAACCTTCAGCTCCGGCTGGGATCGCCAATGGTCTGAGACAGGAGCCAGAAGGCCGGGCCAAGCCTAGCCCAGCTGGTGCTGGAGGGGGACAGAGGAGGAGGTTCAGAAGGAAGAGGGGGAGTAGGGTAGGGAAGGGAATGTGGTTTTCCAGGAGCTGCAGAACTAGTTAGTGAGATCTGAGCCTCCAGGGTCACCTCCTTCTAGTGGATGCCAATGGCACCCTGCCAAGGTCCTTCTAGCAAAGAGACAGCATTCTCCAGCAGCTGTGAGTGTTGACTGCAAGGACATTGTCCTCTGGAGAATTGCCACCTTGTCCAGAGATGCTCCCCACAACCCCGTGTGGGCTGACGACAGCCAGTGACTGACGGGTACATGGTGTCATGGGCCGGTTCCTTGCCGAGAGAGAGAGAGACAGAGAGAGAGAACCCTGCGGTACCATTCATGCTCCAGAACTCCCTGTGGGATCTGGCCATGACCAGACCAGCTGAACCTGCACCTTTGCCCAGCTTTTCCCCTTGCCCCATCCCTCTTCCCTGCTCCTCCCAGGTTTCTCCTGGGGCCCCTTCCCATTCCCGCAGGAACTCACCAGCACAAGAAGCCCTGTCCCCGGGGCTTGTTTCAGATCAGACCTAAGACATAGCCTCAGACTAAAATCTCTCTTGCCACTTGCTGGGAAGCCCAGCTCTGCCGTCAGGACCCTCGTTTCCCACGGTGTCTAGAAATGTGCATTTTCACATGAGGGCAAGGTAGTTTCCAGAATCTCAGTGTGTCGGCGGCTCTGACACAGAGCTCTAGCACCACTGCTCATCAGATGCTTGAACTTGGACCAAGACTTTAGCTTCTCAGAGTTTCTCTTTCTGTGTCTGAGGCATTGGGATCATTGACACGATCTTGCAGGATGGCTGCGAGATAGGGAGAGCCGGGGAGCCAGGGACAAAGAATCTTGCTCGGAGTCAGAGAGATCTGCCCCGCTGCATGAACTTGGGTGTGTGGTTAATGTTTCTAGGCTCTGTTTTCTAATCCATAACATGAGGATAATACAAGTAGTGAAATCACAGGTTCCTGAGGGCACTAAGGATAGGTATAACACTTAATACAAAGCCTGGCCCCTTAGTAAACATGAGCCAGAGGAAGTTTCTATGGTGCCTGCCCAGACTAAGTTCTCAATACAGAATGAATGTTGTTCTTAGTAATAGGTATATGTCTACACTTAGTTGGTAATAATAATAATAATAATAATAATAATAATCTTAAGTTATTTGGGAGAGGTACCTAAAACGTGACCCAGGAGTGTGGCATGTTGGACGCTTGGGGCCTGATGCGTGGGGTGTGCGCTTACAGCCAGCCAGCGCAAACCCCGAAACCACGGTTCTGCAGCCCGCCGCCGTTTATCACCCTGCCATCTCCTCCACACTCGAGAGCCATTCCCCAGGGATCAGGTGCCAAGCACGCAGAACAAGGAGCTGCTTTTTTCTCTAGGTCTGGAGGAGGGGAAGCAAGGATGGAGAATAGCGAAGGGTGACCAAGGGCTTGTCCTTGTAGAGAGGATGGTTTGGTGGGAAAGGTGCGAGTTCTGCCACTTGGGTGAAGCTGGGATCAGTGACGTGTGGCTCCCAGGTGCATCCAGCCGCCTCCTGTGTCTGTGTGGCCTGCAAGCAAAGGATGGCCTTTTCCATTTGTAAGGGCTTGGAAAGAACGAAATGGAAAATGATATTTTTAATGAAAATTATATGAAATTACCATTTTGTTGTCTATAACCGTTTTACAGAGACCCAACCATGCTGTCTGTGGCTGCTTACATGGGGCAGCGGCAGAATGGAGAGCTCCCAGCTGAGACCCAATGACCTGCAAAGCCGAAAACATTGGCTCTCTGGCCCTTTCCGGGACAAGGTGGCCAGGCCCTGACTTAGAGCATCAGGCTGATCAAGAAAGGTCAGAAAGTAAGAAAAGCAGAAAGCACGTTGCTTCTCCCCTGCTCACATTTTGGTTTTCCTCTGCCTCCTTCCTTTAGTAACCTTTCCCTTGCAATGCTCGGTCCTTTCTTAACGCCTGGCTGATGCCAAGGGATGAATCTGATTAATAAACTTGCACTAAGGTGTCGGTGACCTAATGCATGGCACCCTTCTTCTCCCGGGAGACTGGACTCAGGGAATAAATCTTTGCAAGGTGGAATTTGGGGAACCGTGGACTGTGTCTTTGTGTGCGCACGTGTGTTTGTGCGCGCGTGCGAGAGAGACAGGAGAGGAGACTTATAATCCCAGAGAGTGGAAGCTACTGAGTCCTGGCCCAAAGGAAATGGCCAAATAGATTCTTTGGGAACAAACCCGGGAATGAGCGGGAGGAGCTCACCTTAGCGGCTCCTGGAACCTCGGAAAACAGGTTAGATCAGGTGTTTCCTCTTCTGATGTGAGTTCTAAAGCTGCCCAGGGCAGGCTCCTTTGATGGCCAGAGGAGCTGGGAGGATGTGGAATCCGAGAACAAGGTGAGACAATGGGGGTACCCCCCCTCTCCTAACGCTCTGCCCAGAAATTTGACCCCCTCCCCATGGCGTGGCCAGAGGACAGGTGATAGCTGGCTTTGTGCCTTTGTTGGCCTCTTTGGTGCACCTGGTGCAGCAGTGCCCCTTTGTCCTTCTCTTCTCCCTGCTGCCTGGATCTGAAGGGCAGCCCCAGTGGGAGAGCTGCTCCTCGGCTGTCCTGCAGACTGCGGCTTCAGCCTCCGACTTCAGGCTCTCATTGGCTGAAGGACGGCTGCCATGGGGTTCTGCCCAGCCTGCCTCCCCTGCTGTTAATTCTGCAAGTTGCCGTTCCTTACCAGAACCAGGGCGAGCTTTCTGAAATGCCAGCTGTTATGGGCTGGATTTTGTCCCTCGCCTCCCAACTCCTATGTTGAAGTCCTAACCCGCAGTACCGCAGGTATGACTGTGTTTGGGGATAGGCCCTTTACAGAGGTCATTAAGTGAAAATGAGGCCGTTGGGGTGAGCCCTAATTCAATCTGACGTCCCAAGAAGAGGATATTTGAACCGACAGAGAGATACTGGGGGTGCACACACAGAGTGAGAGGGTCACCGCCTGCAAGCCCGAGACACGCATCCGAGGGAAACCAACCCTGCTGACACCTTGATCTTGGACTTCCAGCCTCTAGATTGTGTGAAAATAAGTTTCTGTTGACACAATACAGCTACAGGAGCCCTTAGAAGACAGACGCCAGCTTACCTCTCTGTCTAAAATCCTTGACTCTATCATGCGCCATGCCTTGGGTTGGGAAGCTCTTTCCCCAACCTGGCAGATCCCTCCCACCTTCTCGATTCCTTCCCAGTGCACCTCCTCTTCCGGCCTCCTTGAGGGGAATGTCAGGTGGGGCTGTGATGGCCATTCCATGCTGGATTTCCCAGTGGCCAGTCCGGGTGCTCCTGGTGGATGAAACCCGAGCCTCCTGGATCCCTGTGGCCCCAGGACTCCACTCACCGTTGGACCTGTGGCATGCGTGGCTCCTCTTTGTGAGTGCACTGTTGGAGGTCAGTGCTAGGCTGAGACCTCATCTGCATGATCTCATTTACCTTCCAGCCCTAAAGTGGATGTCCTGCATTTCTGTCTCCTTATTCTGCGGCGAGGAGCAAATATAATGAACCTGAAGTGCTTGGCACAATGACATGGGCGTGTGACAGCTTCTATGGGCTTTAGTTCCACCAGCTTGTACCTGCTCCCTTCTTCAGGGACACCCCCACCCCACCTTGAGCCACTTCACCTGCAAGGGGACAGGAAAATGCTCATATGGGGTCAGGCAGAGGCCAAGACTTTATTCAATGTCACACCCTGGCTTGGCCTCCTTCCCTCTCTGTCCTGCTCCCTCACCCCTTTCCTGGTTCCTCCTATGGCAACATTTCCTTGGTAAATCACTTGTCTCAAGTGATTTGAGACACACAGATAAGTCACAAATCCTTGTCTCAAGCTCTGCTTCTGGGAGAGTCGGATGTAAGACGGGGTTGGCAAACTTTTCCTGCAAAGGGCCCGATAATAAGGACTTCATAAATATTGAGGCTGTGTGGGCCAGATAGTCTCTGTCCTAACTACCCAACTCTGCTGTTGTAGCAGGGAAGCAGCCATAGACCATATGTGAATGAATATACATGACTGTGTCCCAATAAAACCTTATTGACAGAAAGAGGAGGGGGGCTGAATTGAGTCCGGGGGTCATGGTTTGCTGATCTTTGGCTGAAGACAACAGCCCTAGAAGCTTGGTGCTCTGTCCCATCCTTACAGATGAGAACACTGAGATATAGAGAAGCTGAATAGCCTGTCCAAGGTCAGGTGTGGGTCACGTACAGGCAGGGCCTGCGGACTGGTTCTGAATCCTGTATGCTGAACTGGTCCCTGTAATTAGAGGTCTAATAAGCGGATGGCTCCAGGTGTCCAGCAGGGAGGTAAGAGAAAGGAGTGGCAGGGGAGAAAGTCCTTGTTGGCTTAACTCCCTTCCATCTCCAGAAGGAAGACTGGCCAGTGTGTACTTGGAGTGGGTTGGGAGGGATGCATGTCCCCTAAAGTCCTAGGCGTTCGCCACTGATTTTTGGTCTCTTCACTTGCCTCCCTAAAGCTCTGGGTGGACTGAGAAGGACTCCTGGAATCCTTTGTGAAACCTACGTGTTGGAACGATTTTAAAAATAGCATCAGGCCCTTTGACAAGATGAGCGTTAATTACCCTGAAGCTCTGGGGCCCCAGCAGTGTGTGGCATGGCGGAGGCTCAGAGGGAGGCTGTCGGTACACCCCGAATTTCCAGCTCAGGCCAGGGAGCTGCTTCACTGTCAGGGTCTCCAACCCGAGTGTGATTCTTGCAGGGAAGCGGCAGAACCTGTTTTCTGGGGCCGAGCTTTCTGGCCAGCCGTGTGTGTGTGTGTGAACTTTTTCTTAGTAAAAATTATATATATTCATTGTAGTAAATGCTGCTAAACAAAAAGGAGACAACCCACCTGCAATCCCATGCCCCGGGTTAGCGATTTATTAATACTTTGGTTTAATTCCTCCCAGTCTTTTGTCTATGCTTATCTCTAGATATTATTATTACAAAAATGGGATCCTTTTGTGCTTACAGCTTAGTGTCAATGGCATATTTTGACCGTGGCATTGTATACCCTTCTACAGTGTCTTTTGAAGTGACCATGTGTGCTATACTATTTGTGTCTGGACCCTAACTTCTCTAATTACCAGTTTGCTATTATTAGGGAAAAAGCATCAACTCCAGTTTTTTTTTTTTTTAAGATATTTATTTATTTATTTGACAGACAGAGCTCACAAGTAAGCAGAGGGAGAGAAGGGGAAGCAGGCTCCCTGCTGAACAGAGAGCCCGATGCGGGCTCAATCCCAGGACTCTGAGATCATGACTTGAGCTGAAGGCAGAGACTTAACCCACTAAGCCACCCAGGCACCCCAATTCCAGTCATTTTACTATTATTTTCTTTGAAGATTTTATTCATCCACTTGAGAGAGAGAGAAAGAGAGAAAATGAGTAAGGGGAGGGGCAGAGGGAGAGAGAGAAGCAGGCTCCCCACTGAGCAGGGAGCCTGATGTGGGCTCCATCCCAGGACCCCAGGATCATGACCTGAGCCAAAGGCAGTGCTTAAGTCATTTACTGTCATAAACAGAGCAGCTAAGTCTTTGTTTGAGTCCTTGATGATCCCCTTATGTTTTTAGGTGTGGAATGGCTGAGGCTTGAGGGAGCCATTGGGGCAATTGAAATCTCATCGATCTGTTATAAATGATCTGTAGCTTCTTGACAAGACATTCTGAGGGAGCAATTAAGGGCACAGGTTCTAAAGCTTGAGCAGCTGGGTTTGAATCCCAGCTCTGTCTAAAAAAGGATTGGGGGCACCTGGGTGGCTCTGTGGATTAAAGCCTCTGCCTTCAGCTCAAGGCATGATCCCAGAATCCTGGGATCGAGCCCCGAGTCGGGCTCTCTGCTCAGCAGGGAGCCTGCTTCCTCCCTCTCTCTCTGCCTGCCTCTCTGCCTACTTGTGATCTCTGTCTGTCAAATAAATAAATAAATCTTAAAAAAAA
>PISX010022848.1:7766-31022 GCA_004024625.1 Mellivora capensis
GAGCAACAGAGCCAAGAGAATATGGTGTGTGTGTGTGTGTGTGTGTGTGTGTGTGTGTGTGTGAGAGAGAGAGAGAGAAAGAGAGAGAGAGAGAGAGATTTATTTTTAGGAATTGGCTCACAGAATTGTGGGGGCTGGCAAATCCGAAATCTGTAAGGTAGCACACAGGCTAGAAACCCAGGGAAGAGTTCAATTTGTAGTTCAAGTCCACAGACAGTCTGCAGACAGAATTCCCCCTTCCTAGGGAAACTTCAGTCTTTCTTACTACGTTAGCCATCGGGATGAGGCCCACAGGCACGATGGAGGGTGATCTGCTTTACTTTACTTTTCACTGATTTAAATATTGATCTCTTCTAAAAATACCTTCACAGCAACCTATAGACTGGTGTTTGACCAAAGAGCTGGGCACAGTAGCCTAGCCACATTGACACGTGAAATTAACCATCGCCTCCGTCATCCTACTTTTCTCTTCGGATTCCCCAAATTAGCCACAGGTACAGGATAATCTAATTGGGACCATGTCGTCCATTGTTATCTGGGCTGAGAAAAGGGACAAGAATAGATATTATCCCCAAATGGTAGATTCTATCCATTGGATGCCTTTGGCTGTAAGCGATGCAAAATTGGATGAATAAGAGCTCAGAAGAAGAGTTTATTTTTCTCTCATATCCAGAAATCCAGCGATGCCATAAGGAACTCATATTCTTTCTGTCCTTTGCTTTGCTGCCTTAAATGTGTTGGAATTTTTCCCCCTCATGCCCATTGTTTCATGTTAGCTCAGGTAGCACTCAAGCATTCAAGGCACAGGAAAAGTGGGGCAGTGGGGAGGAGGGGTGGTATGGGCTGTGGCTTTCCCCTTTGTTAGAAAAGCAGAACTTTTCCAGAAACTTCCTCAGCAGCCTTCCACTTGTTTCAATAGACAGACCCCTTGAGCGGCAAGAGAGGCTGGAAAAGCAAGTCCTTCCTAGGGCTAGAAACATTGCCCTTCCAAACAGAGCTAGGGTTCTGTTAGCAAGAAAAAAAGAGAAGACATGACAATCTCCAGTGATTTTTATCTGGATTTGAGAAGTGTTTCTTTAGTTATGCATTTAGTCATTCATTCAATAAACACATCTTCTTTATGGTAATTTGAGACGCCCTGTTGAATACAACAGTGTACTTGCTTTTAAGAGAAGTCTGTGCTGGTTTCCAGAAATAAACCACTTTTTATGAGAGAGATGTATGGGAGAGGGATACCTAATTCACTATTCAGGAAGAAGTGGGTGGAAGCATTGGGATAGCTTCAAAGGGAAGGTGATGGTAGGGCAAAGGCTTGAAGGATGACGAAGAGTTGGCCTTGGGGACGAGCAGGCAGAGGGACAACAGAAGCCAAGGCCTGCGGTGGGCGAGTAGGTGCTGTGAATCAGTCTGTGTCTTCCCCAGAAAACAGACACGTCTTTGGGTTTATACAACAGAGGGAATCAAAAGCAGGGGGTGGCTCTATGACAGAGAGAGATGCTGAGAGTCGAACATGAGCTGATGAGGCAATGCAGAAAGTACTGTCAACAGAAAGCCGATGTCACCACTGCTAGAGGGATAAAGAAGGCTTGGAACCCCGAGAGCTAGAACTGCAGAAGACACATACTTACTGCTTTAGAAGCCACCAAGGCAGCAAGGAGGGAAACACCCTGCCTTCTCCCCTCTTCCTAGCCTCCATGATTTTACCAGTGCCTCTCAGGGACCCAACCCAACGAGCTGGGCCTCTGAGACAACGCTGCAGCCTGCAAGGGTCATTCAGGATGGGTAAAAATGGAGCAGGGAAGGGATGAGGCTGGATTCCGGACCAGTAATGCCTCTTTGGGTAACTGTGAGTATCACTCATGTGCAGTAATGACCGCCAACATTTATAAGCATTTGTGAGATGCTGGACAGTATGCTAATGTTCTACATGCATTACCCTGTTGAAGTAGGTCAGGGATGGAAAGAGGAACGGCAGGACATGGTGCTGCAAGATGGAATTTCAAGCAAGGCTTACATCCCAAAGAGTATTTATGCCACGCCCAGAGTTTTCAACTTACTTCTGAAAGCACTGGGGAAACAACGAGAGACTGGAAACAGAGAAGTTACATAACTTGCCTCGTATTTCTCAAAGATCATTCTGTGACTCTGTCTGAAGTTCTGAGCATTGCTAATTCACCAACGTAAATCATGGAGTATGACCCAGGCTGCTTGGGAGTGTGACCAGCTTCTCGTCCCGCCTTCTCTGTGCCTCTGCTTGGAGCAGACAGCATCACTTCTGAACACTTGTGTCATCTGTTGACATACTAGGATTTTCGTTTACTCTAGCTCAGCAACACTGGAGCAGTAAAACCTTTTTAAAGCAAAATATTTATTGCTAATCTATACAATAGTTATGATAGTTAATGTATTAACATATTACTCACCTCATTAACACACTTCCAGAGGAATCCAGATCCTAGCAATGGTTTAGAGATTGTCTTGCTCTACTTCCTAGTCCCTTAGAGAACCACGTGGTCCTCCTGATTTGGTTTTCAACTTCTAAATAAATCAGTGTCATCTGTCATTGGGTGTGGGGGTGGACCTAGAAACAGAACCTCGGAGTAACCTGTAGTGTTGACATAATGTCACCACAGAGCGAAGCCTTACGGCCTCAGAAGATACATTCAGAGCTTCTCTCTTCCAACAACCTCTTTCACAGATGAGAAAAGCAAGCCCACACAATCGAAAGAACCACCCCAAGGATGTGAAAGTCATTAGTGGAGGCAGGGCTACCACCCAGACTCCCAGACCGATAATCCTTTCACACTCGACTTCATTGCCACGGGGTGTAGAGCTAATGAGAAGATGCCGTGGTTTTTGGTTTTTGGTTTTGTTTTTGATTACTGAGAAGAGTGCTCAGGTGACAGAAATGTCATTTCACACAGACTTAAGCAGAAAAGGGGGATTGTTGGTTCAGGAAACAATTTAGGGGGGATTCCAACTTCAGGCATGGGTCCATCTAGGGGCTCACTGCAGTGGTCAGGACTCAGTCCCCTTCTGTTTCTTGGGTCTGCTTTCCTCTGAGCAGGCAAGGTTTCATTCAGACAGGCTTCTCCTGTGATAGGACAAGGTGGCAACCAAGGCTCAGGCTCACGTCTGCTCAGCATCCCGAGTAGAAAGAATGCAGCTCTTTCTCATTAATATCAGAGCAGTCTAGGCATTGAATTTTACTGATCAGCTTGAGTCATGTGCCTGACTCCCATGCCTACATAGCATCAGGGAATGGGCTCAGCTCCCCCACTGTCCAATTACATATTTGGAGAGTGAAAGCAGTGAGATTCCTCAAAGGAAAAACAAAGTTCCATCAACCCAAGAAGAGAGAATGGGTGCTGCTGGGTAGGCACAAAACTGGGCTGTACTCTAGACACTGGGACTAGGTCAAACAACAGAGTGGATTTCTAGATAATATGGGTTAGATTTTCCTGCCGGCCTGTTGGATATTACTCCTTACCGTAAAATGAATTTCTCATGTGCAAAGTACATGTGACCACCATGAAATTCAGAGAAGCCAATTACTTCGCCGGCTTTGAGTCTGTGGTTTTATAAAGGTTTTGAAGAATATTTAAGGTCACTCTGAGTAGAGGACCATGCCACCCCATCGCGTCCCACCCCCAGGGACTGATAACTTTTCTCTCTGAGCCATTCTCTGGGAAACACCCTCTTCACAAAGAGGATCTCTTCTTGGCTCTGCTTTAGAGGCAATCGTTCCAACTAGTTGAATAAACTGAGTATTTAACAGGTAAGGTGCTCAGGGGTGAGGAAGGAGCTTGAGGTAAGGTGAATGTATCTGCTCAGAACTCCCCCCAAAGAAACAGGGTTCCAAATGAACCTGAGCACTCAAACAGTCCAGTCAGTCATTGTAGGTATTGCTAAGTGGGAGGAGCAAGCAAATTGTAAAAAGCGAGGTAGTATAATCTTTCCCTTGGTTTCATCAAGGTTCTGAAGAATACTTGAGAAAATGTTAGCAGGAGTTTTCTTTTTTGCTCATCTGTACTTTAGTCTTAAATGAACACAAATGAAAATTCTAATTTCAAATTATATTATATTACATTTCAAATTATTATTTCTTTTTCTAAACTGCTTGTTTAATAGGGACCTTTCCTTAGGCACCCTCCTCGCTGCTGGGAGAGGCACAGAAACTTCTGCTTCCTTCCTGGGGTGGCCCTACAAATCCCTTAGGAAGGTAGAACAAAATACCTATTTACTCTGCCCAGAGAGGCTTCTGATTTGGGTGTTCATGGTGGGATATTCATGCCTGGCTCCCCCTGGGTTTGAGGGAGCCCCTAGATCAGCAATAAACAAGTCTGGCCAACACAGAAGGCTTTTGAACTTTACGCCTAGACAAGCAAGTCCAAGGCTTAGCTAAGACTTGCTCACCATGCCAATGTGAAGAAGGAGAGGGGCCTTTTCACATATACTTGGGTGAGTTTTTCTTTTATTTTGGAAATATAATGTCTCTTGAATTCCCCACTGCCTTTAGACACAGATGTTTATCAGCTTTTCCCAAAGAAGAAAAATGGAAGGAGAGACAAAGGGAATTCAGTTTCTTCAACTTGTCTCCATATCCTATCTTGTGTGTATTTTAAGTCTGCTGCTTCCTATCTCCTTCTGGATTCTAAAACCCCTTGATAAGATTCCCCTTTGGTATCTCTATGCTTTTCAGGGAAAGAGGCTCAGAGCTGGTCAGACCCTTTCATCTCTGGCTGATAAAGCTCTATGTTTATTTAGATCCAGCCATATTGAATCCATTTCAACAATTACATATTACCACCCCCTGACCCTGGACAATGGATGCTCCCTTTCCCCCTCCCCTTAGGCCCACTCCTGGACTTCCAAGGAATGTGAGAGAAGAGAATCAGAGCTCTGGGATGGAATGGTAGGAAAAAGAATTTCTAAGGTCCAGGAGTGTAATGAATTGGCGTTCAGTATTTTCAAATGTTGAAGCTCTTCCCGGCTCCTTCTCCCACCTCATCTCATCTCATTCGATTTCACTTGGTTTTGTTTCATTTTTCAATGTAGACCCTTCATTGTTCTGATCCCGTCTCATCTGGATGGAATTGCAGTGTTATCCTCTCCCACCTGATGGATCATTTCCTGCATGCACTTTGCAGGACAATCTGGTGAACACTCCTTCCTCCTGCTGAGCCAAAATGTTTCATAATTCTTCAGTCTTTCCCAAGAGGATCTAGCTCAGAAGCTGCGGTGACTCAGAGAGGATGAATGTTTCCTCTGGTCTTATCTTTTTTTTTTTAAATTTTTATTTCTTAGTACATGTCTTGAGTTCTACCTGGGACTATTGGGTCTTGTGGGTTGAGTCCTGCTTCAGAACTCGGTGGACGACATCTTCATGGCCATCCACCTCACTGGTGACTTTTTCAGTGACTCCAAAAAGGCCAGGGGGAGGCAATGTACTTTCTTTCCCATCTGTTTATAATAAGACCTCAGAGAGCCCCATCAGGCTGGATAAGCCTGGTTCATGGAGTGCTTAGAAATCCCCCAGGGGTAACCCATTCTCCTCCAAAGTCTTTTCATAGTTAGCAGACCTGTATCTAGGAAGCAGATACTCCACATAATGGGGGTAACCTGTTCCTCTCCTGGCTCTAAAAGCCAGTTTGTAATGGAGTTGTCCCAAATCCAGCTTCCAAGTTCCCATATGCACTAAAATCTTTGCTTCTAATGATAAGTAAATAATGTTTTTCTTTACTTTGGGAAAAAAATGGACACACTTTAGAAGTAAGGAAGAGACATCCAAACTCCATAGGGAATCTCTGGGGGTGATCTCTGATGGTATTTTTCTTGATTGTGGTGATGGCTTTATATATATATATATATATATATATATATATATATATGTATGTATATATATATCTCAAAGCTGACACTTTATTTTTTTATTTTTATTTTTAGAGAAAGAGAGAAAGAGTGTGTGCAGGGGGTGGAGGGACAGAGGGAGAGAATTTTATTATTTATTTATTTATTATTTATTTATTTTTTTTTGAGAGAGAGACTCTTAAGCAGGCTCCCTGCTCGGCATGGAGCCTGACGTGGGGCTCGATCTTATGACCCTGAGATCATGATCTGAACTGAAATCTGGAGTCAGATGCTTCATGAACTGAGTCACCCAGCACTCCATCAAAGTTGACAGTTCACGCATTGCAGGGAGCACTGGGTGTGGTGCAAAAACTATGAATTCAGTTACGCTGAAAAGAAATAAAAAAAAAATAAGCAGCAGAGAAAAAAAAATTGACAGTTCAAATGTGTGTAATTCATCATGTGTCAATTATGCATCTAACATTCCCCATTTCTGGAGCCGAGTCTGCTACATTGCTTTGCGCGGTCACTGGTAAAGAGGTGTGTGTTAAGAACTCCACGAGGAAATAAGGTGAGCACAGGCAAAACCCTTTAAAGTGGCCCAGTGCCTCACTGCATCCAACTATCTTGCCTGCTTTCAGAATCTAAGAGAAAAAAAAAAACAAACCAAGATTCTATTTCTGGAAAGAGTTTAAAGGGTAAGATGCCATCAGAAGGAAGAAAAAGTGGTGAAGTTCTACCAGAAATTATTTAGGACAAAGCTAGATACAGGAGACAGCTAGGAATCCACTCTTAAACAACCTTTAACATTTCTAGCCATAGCTAAGGTGATCTTAATTGTTATCATATGGCTAACTTCTCGCCCTTCTCGTCGACTGTGATTTCGGCAGTATTTATTGGTCATTTTTAAGGCTAATGTTTCAAACAAGGCTCTGTGGATCAGAACAGGAAGCATGAGGCAGGAAAAGAAAAGAATCAACTGTCATCTAAATGGTGAGAAATTGCCTTTTTTCTTTCACTGTCAAAAGTACGTTGATTTTGCTCATTTACTTGGATCAAATGTTAAAACTGTTCGTCGACAGAGGAAAAACAAACAAACAAACCCTGTTTGTAGACAGGGAGCAGACCAAGGGGGCACAGACCAGCAAGGTACTCAGAGTGACTTCTCAAGAGTGACACTGGATTATGCTCACTGGGAGGGCAATCAACAGCAAGGCTCGGCTCTACTACCCCGTGATGGTTTTCTCTCTCCATGGTGAGGGCACACGAGAGGGGTCAGGGGTTGTAAAGTGAGTCCATTTCCCTCCTGATGATGGCTGGGTTGGTTTGTTTGAAGTGGTTATACATCGAAAACAATGTATTTGTTTGCAATACATTGTTGCAAACAATGTATCGATTGCAATACATTGCTTTATATATGTATATATATAAAGCATGCTTTATATATATACATATATACGTAAACGAGCAAAAATCAATGCTTTATACATGACATTTTTACCTAAACCTCACACTTTGGAATAGGTGTATCATTTCCATTTGATAGAAGGGCGTCCTAAAGTACAGAGATGTGAAGCAAGCTGCGTTGTGTAATTCTAATAGGAATGTGAATATTACTACTAAACCCAACAAGCACCTGTATAGCATTTACTATGAGCCGGGGACGACTGGTTGTTTTACATATATTAACATATTTACCCTCCCAATGACCTTAGGAGCTATTGAATATTGCTATTCCCACTAAAGATAAGGAAACTAAAGTAAGAAGAGCAAGAGAAACATGTCCAAAGTTACACATTTGATAAGGGGCACTGTGTTTCATTGAATACAACATTGTGCATCTTTCTAGTGTGTTATAGGCACTCAGTGAAGTGTGTGTGTGTGCGTCCGTGAGTTTTGTATATGTCATTGGGACAGTAGGTTCTGGCAATACAATAAAGTTATTCTATTTCTAACCTGAATCCCCTTTTTAGCTCAAATGATTAAGGCTGGATTGGTTTTAACTCTGCTCTAGGTTTATGTTCTGCTGGAGACAGAGAATGACAGATAGGACACTGTAGCCAGTTTCCACTGATAGTTTCCAACTCCCTTTGGGGAACATGCCTACGCCCACTCCTGGTGGTTCTAGGAGGGCTGCTAATCAACAGCGTTCATGCCTTGACCACAGAAGTGAGTGTGTGTTCTATGCCTGGCCAGTCTGAAACCTCTCCAGGGGCTACGGTGACAATGGGCCCAGCATTAAAACATCTCGCCAAACAAGAACCACTGAGGGTCCTTCCTTGGGGTTGTATGTTTATATGCTCAGAGAACAAATCTCTGCTTTCCTCTGGAAATTTTCACAAGGAGTGGTTATGCTTAAAGCTGTATGAGGCCATGCTTCTCTTCACCCCGTGCCCAAGGTGGAGGTTCAACCATAATGAGAGGAACTGAGGCCCCAATACAGCAAAAGCAGAGATTGGCCATGGGGACAGAAAAGGACTGAAAGAGAAAGCAAGGGCAAATGACATCATTTGAGTCTTAGGAATTTTCAGGCCCTCCTGACTGCTGCCTTCCCTAGTTATATGAACAAATAAATTTCCTGTATTATTTAGGGTGGTTTTATTTGAGTTTTTTTCATTTGTCACCTTAAAAATACTGACATATACAGGAGTCTGCTTCTCCTTCTGCCCCTCCCCCAACTCATGAGCATGGGCGTATGCAGGCTCCCTCTTCCGCAAAAATTAATACATAAAATTAAAAAAAAATACTGGCACATGCACGAAATAGTCTTTTTCCTTTTTCTTAAAATGATAAAATTATATCCACTACAAATTTACTTTTATTTATTTTTTTTTAAAGATTTTATTTATTTATTTGAGAGAGAGGCAGTGGGAGAGCATGAGCGAGGAGAAGGTCAGAGGGAGAAGCAGACTCCCCGTGGAGCTGGGAGCCCGATGTGGGACTCGATCCCGGGTCTCTGGGATCATGACCTGAGCCGAAGGCAGTCGTCCAACCAACTGAGCCACCCAGGCATCCCTAAATTTACTTTTAATAATAGTATGCATCATGCTTATAATATTATGAGTGAAAATAATTGTGATTCTTTATATACTCATAGTGAGAATACTGTTTTATGTATTTTTTAAAGATTTATTTATTTATTTATTTGACAGACATCACAAGTAGGCAGAGAGGCGGGCATAGAGGAAGAGAGGAGGAAGAAGGCTCCCCACTGAGCAGAGAGCTCGAGGCGGGGCTCGAACCCAGGACCCTGAGATCATGACCTGAGCCGAAGGCAGAGGCTTTAACCCACTGAGCCACCCAGGTGCCCCATGTTTTATGTTGTTTTTTTTTTTAAGATTTTATTTATTTGTCAGAGAGAGAGAAAGAGTACATGCAGAGGGAGTGGTAGGCAGAGGGAGAAGGAGAAGCAGGTTCCCTTGAGCAAGGAGCCCAATATGGGACCCCATCCCAGGACCTTGAGATCATGACCATGAGCCATAGGCAAATGTTTAACTGACTGAGCCATCCAGGCATCTCTGTTCTATGTATTTTTAAATAAGCCGTACTATGGAATATGGTGTCATTAGAGAGGAAAGTAGGAATTTAAAAAAATCAGCGGTATACTCCCTATTGTAATCAAAACAGAACCAGAAAAGCAGAGAGGTGACTTGCACATGACTAGTGAAATCCACTAGGTCTGAGGATAAAAATACACCCCTTATTAAAGATGGCTCCCTTGGGCGACACAAAACATTAACCAGGATTGGTAAAAACGTGGTCAACATTCTAGAATTTCCCTTTAAACCAGAATGCATTTGAGTGTTTTCTTATAAAATCTATCCTATCAAATAGATTTTAAAGACTAAGGGCTCTGGGGCAGGGAAGTTCCCATAGAGTCCTATTCACCCCCATATGTTTTCTTTGGTTCCCCAATGCCCGAAAGTACACCTTTGGGGAGTCAAACTTTTGGATTAAGCATTCTGTCTTTCTCTGGTTTTCCTTGAAAAAGCTTCTTTACGGAATAAAATAGTACATGGCTTTCATCTTAAGACAGTAACTTTATAGCACTTAAATGTATGAATTTAAGCCTGCAAGCTTGGGGTCAAATCTTGGCTTCGCCGTTTAGAAGCTGTGTGCCTTTATCTCTGTTTACTTGACTTCTCTCTTTCTGTACTTTATTACCCCCCACCCCATGTAAATGGGGATAATAGTAATACCAACCCGGAAGGGTTGTTGTGGGATTAAAGAAGATAACACCTATAGGGCTCTTCACACGGTACCTGGCACATAGGATGTGCTCAGTAAATGTCCCGAGAGGGCGGCATCCTGGTTTTGTGCAAAGAGCACTGAGAAACCAGCCCGGAGTCCTGACACTAAGGCTGCTTCTCCGAATGCTGTCTGAAGGGCATTGACTAAGAGTGATTTGATTTCTTCATCTGACAAATGACAGCACTAATGCCCCTCACGCCAAGTTCCCGGTGGTGCCAAGCCTGAGATGAGTGTTTTGAGGATAAAATGAGCTATAGCGATGAAAAAGAGGCTTGGAACGAGTCCGTGGACTTTACAAATAATCAGCACTAGTATGGGAAGGGAGTTTCTTCATTCAACTACTTTTTACCAAACATTTACTGCATGCAAGGACCAAATACAGTCCCCACGGAAGGTAAGTTGGGCACGAGTTTCTAAACAGACGGGGAGAGAGGCCATTTCCACACATTGTGCCCATGGCTTGGAATTAATGCAAGTCACTCCCCAAGGAGCAGGACATACATATATTTAATTATGGCAAAATACACGTGACATAAATTTACCATCTTAATCACTTTTAAATGTACAGTTCAGTGGTGTTAAGCACATTCATTGCGCTGTACTACCATCACCGCCTTCTAGCTCCAGAACCCTTTCCATCGTGTAGAACTGAGACTCTGTGCCAACCAAAAACACTCACTACCCATTCCCCTCCCCCAACCCTGGCCACAGGCATTCTACTTATGAGCTCTGTGATTTTGACTATTCTAAGTTCTTCACACAGAGATAATCATAAAGCTGTCTTTTCGTGACTTACTTATTCCTCACACAGCTTTTTTTGAAAAGGTCTAAAATCATTGTCCCTAGAAATTTGGGATTTGCCTCCCCCCGCTTTTTTTTAACATGTCCCATCCCACTAATTTGTGCCAGGTTCTCTTCTTCTAGATTTTAATGCACCCAGGCCTCAGTAACATGCCAGAAGGTGCCACTCTGTGTTTCTTATGGTTTCTAATGAAAGCAGCAGGGTCTGGTTCCTCCAATTTCACCTTTTTTTGACGTGCTCTCCATTTCCCTCTACTTTTCACATAAACAAGGCCTTCAGGGGGTGGGGGTAGGTGGCGTGTGAGCTGTGACCCCTTGGACACTTGAGTCCAAGGGGTTTAATGGAAGCTTCTGAAGTCTGCAAAGAAGTGTGAGAAAAAAACGGCTGTTCATTCCCTCTGAGCCTCCATTAATAATGAGATGTGCGTTTGTCATAAAAATAAACAAACTCTGAAATGGAAACATCATAAGGAGGGCCCCGAGAGAGGCTTACCAATGCGGGGAGGCCAACGGTACAGAATCTTGGGGCCAAATGACAGAGGTGTAATGCCTGTTGCCTGAGGAACAGGCCTCCGCTCCCCAAACCTAGGAAGAACATGGGGTCTGTGTGTCCTCATCAGCTACATCTGGATTCCCTACATGTGCTCTCAGCCAAGCAAAGCCCACCTCCTTTGTACAGCTGACTCTTTTTTTTTTTTTAAGAATTTGTTTATTTATTTGACAGAGAGAGATCGCAAGTAGGCAGAGAGGCAGGCAGAGAGAGAGGAGGAAGCAGGCTCCCTGCTGAGCAGAGAGCCCGATGTGGGGCTCGATTCCAGGACCCTGAGATCATGACCTGAGCTGAAGGCAGAAGCTTTAACCCACTGAGCCACCCAGGCACCCCTGTACAGCTGACTCTTTAAAAGGCATGCATTACAGAATTAAAAACACACAATTCCAAATGGTGGTTGCCTTCCTCAAAGTCGCCATGCCAGGGGATGTCACCTTGCTCATCAGGGTCTCCCTGGAATGCTGCTTTGAACAGGCCTACAAGCAGAGACAAAGAAGTCTGGTGAGCTTCCTTATTGGTGGCAAGTCAAGCAATTGGCTTAGATTTTGAGACAGATGCTGAAATCTGATAAATGTAGTGTGTGACAACCCAGTTATGTGGTGTGGAAAAACCAGGCACGAGATTATATTAAGTGATAGCTGATGTTTACCGAGGCAGGCCAAGTACTATTCCGAGTGTTCTGGACAGCATACCTTATTTATTTATTTATTTATTTATTTATTTATTTATTTATTTATTTATTTAAGATTTTATTGATTTGACAGGCAGAGATCACAAACAGGCAGAGAGGCAGGCAAAGAGAGTGGGGGGAAGCAGGCTCCCCGCTGAGCAGAGAGCCCAATGCAGGGCTCGATCCCAGGACCCTGGGATCATGACCTAAGCCGAAGGCAGAGGCTTTAACCCACTGAGCTACCCAGGTGCCCCTAGCATACCTTATTTAATTGGCACAATAAACTCATGGCTTGGAAAGTTCATCTCAGTTTTACAGGGCAGGAAACTGAGGTACTCAAGTGCAAAGTAATGTGGCCAATATTATAGAGCTACTGAGGGGAGAGTTGGAGTCCAGCTCCGTGAAGTCTGATTCCAGAAGCCTTGCTCTTAACCATTCACTACTCTGGCTCCCTGATTGACTTGAGTGGCCTAGAAACTGCTGAACTGAGAGGTGCCATAGGGTCTTACAGTCTCCGTCTCTTTTTTTTCCCAGGTCCATGAGGCCTGGAATCTGACCATTACAGTTGTTTCTTAGGCATTTTGTTTTCACAAAGGTTCCTGCTAAAATGCACGTGTGTTGCTATGGAGAACATTCGGTTGTGTTTAATAAGTTAAAAAGACTCAGCAGAGAGATGGAAGGCAGGACAGCGCATTTTGACGAGGAGAGAAGTAGTAAAAGATCCTAATCCTAGAATTTCATGGGATGAGAGTAGTCTGGGTACCCTATCCATCCAGCCAACCATCCATCCATCCATCCATCCATCCACCCAACCATGCATCTATCCATTCAACTATCCACCCAACCATGCATCTATCCATCGTCCATACAACCACCCAACCTCCCACCCATCCATCCATCCATCCATCCATCCACTCAACCATGCATCTATTCATCCATGCATCCATCCATCCATCCAACCACCCAACCTCCCATCCATCCATCCATCCATCCATCCATCCATCCATCCATCCATCTTTAACAGATATTTATTGAAGGCCTGTAATAGTCTAGGTATCATGCCAAAAGCTGGGATACAATATTGAGCAGAAATAGACCAAGCTCTTCTGAGAGTGCAGTCTAGAAGGGGCAAAGCAAAATTTGAACTGTGCTGAGATCTGGGAGAGAGAAGGACAAGATGCTATGAGAACAGATAACATAAGGCTGGAATGGAATGATCTGAGGGCACTACGTGTTTGGAGGGGAGGAGGAAGAGATGCCAAAAGAGAGGCAGGGAAGGGGCTCAGCATGGCAATGCTGCTGACTGCTCCCCAGTATTCAGCGTGATCTCCACGTTACTGCCCCCTTGACATTTGGTGATAAACAAGTACATATGTATGCAAACGGCTCTAGCCCTGTGATGGAGTTATTATGGTCATACAGTGAAGTTATTATGGTCATACATTCAGAGGGAAAGAAATAATGACCAAGCATGCATTCAGCCTTTACTCTTTTCTCCCCAACTTTATTGCTAAGGCACTTTAATAACATTAACTTTAGTTGCCTTATAGAGAAAATGATAAGGCCAAACACTGTCTCTAATCTCTCTTGAGAGTCTGTGTGGCTATGGCAGGAGCCCAGAGGGATTCCTCCCCTGTCTGTCTTCCACTTTCTTGGAGTCTCTGTGGAACCTGAGCGACATGGGAGGCATCTGGAAGGCAACATGGAGGCAAAGTCATTTAGCCCCAGGGAGTCCAAGATGAAGTAAAAGGAGAGCAGAGAGGATTTCCTTCGCTCTGTTCTTGGAGGGAGGAGAATCAGACAGAAAAGTCTCAACACTTTGTACACTATAATCTGAAAGCTGGGTTCATTTAATGGGGATTGAATCAACTCATTTTGGAAACATCCCTCTAGACAGGATTTGCTTAGCAAATTCATAAAATAAAGAGTGCAATTCAAACTACTTCTAAGAGCACATGTTTCAAGCGGTCATTTATCTATTGATACGGTTAATAATAATAATAACAGCAGTTAACATTCATACAGCATTTACTATGTGCTAATTGCTTCACGTTTATTTTCTCATTTACTTCTCACATGAATTCTAAGAAATAGATACTGCACTATTATCCCCATTTTACAGATGAGGAAACAGAGGTCTGGGGCTGTTATGTGACTTGCCCCGGGTCTCACCACTGTCAGTGTTATAGCCAGGGTTGAAATTGAGGTCTGCCTCATCACATAGCCCGTGCTCTTAACCACTTCTCTCTATTCCCTCCAGGGTAGAAGCTTATGATATCCAAATATTTACCAACCTCTTACTTCTTCATTAAGAAAGGCAGGTCTCTAAAGACCATGAGCCCAGTGTTGCTAGATTTTACAGATGAATAACATTTTTAAAATATTTGGGCATTTGACAAAGGGGTGTCAAATATTTGCTTTGCTAAATAAGTAATTTCTTTTTTTTTAAAGCCTCTTTCATCGTATCATTAGAGAAAGAATAATTTAAGAATCAAAAAATTAAGAATTAATTAATCTCATAATTTAGAGGCTAAATAAATTTAACCTCACGAACAAATCACTGCATGGTTCTTGCTTATTCCATTTTGTTCCAAACCAGTGAAAACAGGGACCCCACCCTGCTGACTGGCACCAGTGAGAGAATGAATACTGCGAATAGCTATCTAGATACTAGCAATTTATTAACAACACATTGAATTTGAATCTAGCTTGGATAAAAAATAGGATGGTGTTTCTTATAATCTTTTGGAACTCAGACTTCCCACTAACTTCATCTGGTTTCTATCCTTTCCACAACACAATGAGTCTGAATATTTGAGGTTTCCCTATTGTCTCCAGTAAGGTTCTTGGAGACAAGGTCAAATTAAGGGTAAGTCTCACAGGTCAGAGTATCCTCTTTGGAGCCATATAAATGTGTCTTTAAATAATTCTTTGAAATCACTGTGTTACTGAAGTTATTTGGTTTTCAAACCAAATAGGTGAGTGAGTCATGGGTTCCAACCAAAGACCATTATTTGAAAGATGACCAATGATTTTAAAATGATAATCCATCACTGTACAAATGGACAAGAATTCACTGCAGCTATAAGGAAGGCAAGGCTCTAATCAGTGTTTGGGTGGGTCTGATTTGTTTGGGGCCAGTGACCTTGCCCTGCTCTGGCATTTTTTTCAGACTTTTTTTGACCATTCAACAATCACGGTTCTTAGTTTATGAGTCCCAGGTCATCTTGAGGGCAACGTCTCCTTTTCCTGGGGGTCTGTATGAAAATCCAGCCATGTAAACTGAGTGTCATCATCTTACTATTCCCTTCTTTGACATTTTATGGACAATTTGTCATAAGTGTATGCAACATCTTAACATCTTTTTTTTTTTTTAATTTTATTTATTTACTTGACAGACAGAGATCACAACTAGGCAGAGAGGCAGGCAGAGAGAGAGGAGGAGGAAGCAGTCTCCCTGCTGAGCAGAGAGCCCGATGCGGGGCTCGATCCCAGGACTCTGGGATCATGACCTGAGCCAAAGGCAGAGGCTTTAACCCACTGAGCCAGCCAGGTACCCCAACATCTTCTTTTTTAAATAAAGTAAAGCTCACCGTGAGGAAAGACTACTCAGTGAATTAATTAAATGTTAAAAAAATAAAATACTGTGCTCAATACTTGTAAGATCAGTGAGAATATCATCAGTCTTAAACCAAGTCTCCACACCCTCACGTCACTCAAATAATTCAAACAGTGTAGACAATTATTCAAATATTTCTGGATTTTGACCTCTCATTTCCCCCTCAGTTTTCACAGTCATTGAGAAGACAAATAAAAAGAAAGATAAGGGCTTTGAGATTTTTAGTAAAAAATATTCCATTTGTATAGCCTAGTGGCTATGGACTTCTGGTGATAGACATTCCTGAATCCCCATGTGGGTTCTGCCACTTAGGTTTATATGACCTTGGGCAACTTAACCTCTATAAGTCTCAGTTTCCACTTGTATAAAAAAAGAAGGCAGCAAAAACACTTTATGTAGAGTTCCTAGCACTATGGCTCATGCATGATAAAAGTTCAAAAAAATGTGACAGAGATGAGCTCACCAAATATTCTATCTGCTCCCCTATATCTCCCAACTTTCCTCACTTATTAGTTGGAACAAATAGACCTTGAACATTTGTGTCCTATTGGGTTGAGGTCGTGAAAAGCTGATGTGCATCCTCTTTGTGTCTCCCCCCACCATAGTGATTGTGAACATTCTGTGTTGAGATGGTAGTGTCACAGGACAGAGGGATCCTGGATCCTGTGTCACTACTTGGAGGAGAACTTCTGCTGAGCCACATCGAATTTTCTTGTAAAGACACATCAAACTTTTTCATACAAATGCCCTGAGGTTTTAAGGATTGTCTGTGTGGTAGCTTATGTTCATTAGCAGAACATAGCTAGTGACTGAGATACAAATGCATTTTCATTCAAATCATCAAACCCCCTTACTTCTACTGGGAGCCCATGTTCATGGAGCTACCTCAGTTCCTCTTTGTAGGAAATTCAGGGAAGCCTTTCTAGTTCATGAATAATTTTTCTCCTCCTGACTCTTAGGAGGAGAAGCTCACTTGGAGATATGACTTCCAACCATCCAGTTTCAAGTCACTGGGAAGAATCTGCTTACCTGATGGCTATGAGTTTGCTCTGTGGCCTGCCGGGATTTCCAACTTCTTTGCTCAGATTATTTCTACTCACTATAAGCATATATAACTTTCCATGGCCACATGTATTATTATTTTTTTAGCTTAAATAGTAAATTTAAGACCTGAATCAAAGCTGGGATATGAGTTTCCTATACCTATTATAACAAAGTACCACAGACTGCGTGACTTAAGCAACAAAAATTTATTTTCTCACAGTTGTGGAGGCTGGAAGTCCAAGATCAAGGTGTCAGTAGGGTTGGTTTCTCCTGAGGCCTCTCTTCTTGGCTTGTAGATGGCCACCTTCTCCTTGTGTCTTTACATGGCTGTCCCTCTGTATGTGTCTGTGTCCAAAATTCCTCTTCTTTTAACACTAGTCATGTTGGATTAGGGATCATGCTAATGACTTCATTTTAATGTAATTACCTCTTTAGAGACCCTCTCTTGAAATATAGTCACATTTTGGGATACTAGGGGTTAGGACTGCAAAATATTAATTCAGGGGGAACATAATTCAGCCCATCACACTGGGCAACCAAGATATCAATAAGAGATGAAACCAAACACTGGAGTCCCTTGACTTCTGGCCTCACTGCTTGCCTCTGAGACAAAGGGCTTTGAAGAGCATGTGGTGGGCCACAGTGTGGCAAGATTACTGGGACCAAGCTCAAGGCAGTAGCGCTCAATCTACACAGTTCTTCATGTAGCAACTTTGAATGATCTCAGCATTGATCGTTGATCTACCTAGAGCCAGCTCAAAGAATACATTGGGTAAGATGCCACATGAGGTAGAAACATGAGGGGCACCTGGGTGGCTCAGTGGGTTAAAGCCTCTACTTTCGGCTCAGGTCATGATTCCAGGGTCCTGGGATCAAGCCCCACATTGGGCTCTCTGCTCAGCAGAAGGCTTGCTTCTCTTCCTCTCTCTCTCTGCCTGCCTCTCTGCCTACTCGTGATCTCTGTCTGTCAAATAAATAAATAAAATCTTAAAAGAAAAAAGATAGAAACATGAGGGTGCCTGGGTGACTTGGTTGGTTAAGCGACTGCCTTCAGCTTGGGTCATGATCCTAGAGTCCCAGGATCAAGTCCACATCAGGCTCCCTTCTCAGCAGGGAGTCTCTTTCTCCCTTTGACCTTCCCCCTCTCATGCTGTCTCTCTCTCTTGTTCTCTTTCTCTCAGATAAATAAATATTTATATCTATGCAGATATATAGATATATAAAAATATAAATAAGATCTCTCTCAGATAAATAAAAATTTTAAAAAAAGATAGAAACATGAGTGAGCTTTTCAATGGTTTCTCTTCCCCAAGTTAGCAAACAATACTAGAAGATACAAAAGCAAGAGGATATTCAGTTTCCAATTTGTTTTTTAGCTTTCATGATTTTGTTAGGTTGTGTTTATCAGTTGGCTGGAACTGGAAAGCTGGCGGCCTATTTACTGAATTAGTGTGAGTGGAGAGGCAGGTTAGCATGCCTTACTCCAGGGCCCACTGCCAGTTCTGCTGAGGAAAGACTGGATCCAAATAAATAAGGCTTGGGCCATCATCTTTTTTAATTAGATGAAAACATTTCCTCTTAAATTGGTTTTGCTGTAATTTTTGAACATGTAAAAGACTGAATTGGGGTTTCATTTGTACTTGAGGGTCGTTCCACTGTTTCAAACTCATGCATAAGTGTAAAAACATAAAAGGCAGTTCAATCAAGACTATTTGAGCAGGGAGACATGATTAATTACTGGCCTTTTTAAGGCAAGCCACTACACCAAGTCAAGTCATAAATTAATAATGCCTCAGATCATGAGTTAATGAAGATGGCTTGCCTGAAAGGCAGATGAGAATTTATAAAGTCCTGTGCAGGCAAAATGTTTCAGACAGCCCTTAGGAGATAAAACAATTGCGAATAACATTCACCATGACAGCCCCCGCATATTACTGTAAGAAATTTAACAAATCAATCTCAGATCCCAGAGCTAATTTCAGTTTGGTTGATAAAGAAGACTATTTCTTTTGACCTGCACAGACTTTGGGCAGGGATGGCGGGGGTGAAGGGGCTAGTTCATGGTGATGTTGGGGAGATGGTAAGGAAAAGTTCCAACAAAAACCTTCACAATCTGGGCTAACATACCAAATGTTCACCGATGTCCCAGAAGTCTGCAAATGAACATCTTGGGAAATAAAGCAGGAGTCTGTCAGGCTAAGAAGTTGGTTATGGCAAAGGGGTTGGCTGCTGTCCTCCCAGTGGGAGAGGGGGGCCATCTCCAGGCTCCATCTCACTGACTCCACCTCCCCTGGGAGCATCCATTCTGTGCACCCTGACCCCTCCTAGCTGTCCAGCCCTGGTCCAAGAGGCCCCTCTCTGCGACGGGTGGCTGGGTCAGCAAGGCTGCTGAGAACCTGCGAGCAGCCCAGAGGAGACCAGTTTCAGTCATTAAATCTGTCCCTTTCCCTGCATGCACCTGCATTTGGCACCAAAGGAAAAAAAAATCCTGTTCTGATGGGGGGAGGGGGAACCCAGATGCCCATCCCTTTCTTATTGCCTGAGGTTGATTTGTGCTCATCACAAACTCTTAACCTTTCTGTGCCTTGTCACTCATCTGGTTGTTATGAGGTTTAATGAGGTAATATTTACAAAATGCATAGCACATGCCTGGCACATGGTAAGGGCTATAGAGGATTTTTAAATTTTTTTTTATTTTTTTATAAACATATAATGTATTTTTATCCCCAGGGGAACATGTCTGTGAATCGCCAGGTTTACACACTTCACAGCACTAACCATAGCATATACCCTCCTCAATGTCCATTACCCTACTCCCCTCTCCTGAACCCCCTCCCCCCAGCAACCCTCAGTTTGTTTTGTGAGATTAAGAGTCACTTATGGTTTGTCTCCCTTCCGATCCCATCTTGTTTCTTTTCTTCTTTTCCTACCCCCCAAACCCCCCATGTTGCATCTCCACTTCCTCATATCAGGAAGATCCTATGATAGTTGTCTTCCTCCGATTGACTTATTTCACTAAGCATGATACCCTCTAGTTCCATCCACATTGTTGCAAATGGCAAGATTTCATTTCTTTTGATGGCTGCATAGTATTCCATTGTGTATATATACCACATCTTCTTTATCCATTCATCCGTTGATGGACATCTAGGTTCTTTCCATAGTTTGGCTATTGTAGACATTGCTGCTATAAACATTCGGGTGCACGTGCCCCTTCAGATCATTACATTTGTATCTTTAGGGTAAATACCCAGTAGTGCAATTGCTGGGTCATAGGGTAGTTCTATTTTCAACTTTTTGAGGAACTTCCATGCTGTTTTCCAGAGTGGTTGCACCAGCTTGCATTCCCACCAACAGTGTAGGAGGGTTCCCCTTTCTCCACATTATAGAGGATTTTCTTAAAGAAAGAAGTCAGAGACTGATAAAATCTGCTGGTAGTGCTATGGAGTGAGCTCACTCACGGCTTTCACAAGTCCTGGACGGAAGCCATTCAAGATCTTTTCTTTCTGCTCTGGACAGCATTAGCCCTGGGACGCATCTTTCTTGAATCCCTGTAGTCAGGCCTTTCTTTGGGGAGGGGGATGCACGGAAGCTTGGGGAGTTGGGGGAGGGGCTGGACCAGAGCTTCTGGGAGGACCCAAACCACACTTGACCTGCTTCTTCCAGGCCCATTTGGAGGACCCTGTAAGGAGCAACCATAGGGCCTTTGAAAACCTGACAGAGGGTGTGGCAGAAATCTCAGGATGGGGACAAATGGGACACACCCATCACGGGGCTGAGTCAGAGGCTGGTCCAGCTGCCCCTACAAGCCTGGAGCTGCTCAGAAACAGCCTCCCCACCTCCCTGCCCTCTTTCTTCTCCCCTCCTCCACTCCGGCCCTCCACCCCGCTCCACCCTCATCTTCATAATGGTATGCAAAGGGCCTTGTAACCTGGTGAATTAGAGAAGGTGGGCCAGGGAGAGGACAGGAAGGAAGGTGGGGACCAGAGAGGCTCGGCACCCACTCCTCCCCCACTGCTCAACAAGACTGAGGTCATGTGTTCTAACCCCGTTCTCCAGCTGAAGGGATCAAAGCTTTACACTGGTGAATTGACTTAGTCAGTAAGCCCTAGCCAGTAAGTTGGGGGGGGGGGGCGGATGGGCCGTGTTCATACCGGTTAAGCGCCTCAGTGCTGAAGTCACTGTCTCAGTATCGTGGCCCACGTCCCGCCCTGGGGGGAGAAAGCGGTGGGCTGTTGGCAAAAAGGGACCAAGTGCTTATTACTGGGAGAAATACAAACTCCGTAGTGGTCGGGGCCAACATCCCCGGCAGGCACCGGTGGCCAGAGTCTGTGACGAGCACTACGGAAAGCAAAGCAGGTTCGGCTGGGGGTAGGTTCGGCGGCAGGGGTCTACTGCCCGGCTCCCAGCGTGGACTGGGGGCTGGCTGGGGTCTGTGGGTGCTTGGGGACAGCGGCAACCGTCTCGTTCAGCCTCAGACTGGGTTGCTGAGGAAAACTGGCTCAGAGTGCCTGGCGGGGAGCACTGTGCTCAGGGTCAGGAGTATGGCTTTGAGTCCTGACCATCTTCCCTGTATCCTGTGTGTGTGGCAAGTCACGTCACCTCCAGGACCTCTGTTTCTTCCCTGGGAGACTGAGAATCAGAGAGGGCTCCCCAGCTGTTTGTAGCTGTCTACCTCTTTGTTCAGTCCCAAGCTTAAGTGGAAGCTCCAGGAGCTGAACCCTCGGATTGAAGTGGCTTCCTCTCCATGGCCTGTCCGACCTGAGGCACCTCCTCAGAGAGCACAGCTTAAATGCCACAGTTTAAAGCAATGCTTCTTCGGGCACCTGGGGGGCTCAGTGGGTTAAAGCCTCTGCCTTCGGCTCAGGTCATGATCTCAAGGTCCTGGGATCCAGCCCTGCATCAGGCTTTCTGTTCAGCAGGGAGCCTGCTTCCTCCTCTCTTTCTGCCTGCCTCTCTGCCTACTTGTGATCTCTTTCTCTGTCAAATAAATAAATAAAATCTTAAAAAAAAAAAACAGTGCTTCTCACATTTTCATGTGCATTAGCATCACCTGGATCCTGTTAAAACAGATTCTGATTCACAAGTTCCGGAAAGGGGAGAGTGGGGCATTGGGAATGTGGGGGGATTGGGTGGGTGGGAGCTGATTATCGGTATTTGGGTCAGTCCCCCAGGGTGAGCCGCTACGTTTGGTCAATGGGCCATACCTCGAGAAGTGAGATGCTCTGTTTAGCTCTAAAAGCCGACACGTGCTTTCCACCCCTAACTCAGTGCACACCACTACCTGGGGGCTTCTCCAGTGATGGTTCTCGATGGAGTGGGGGAGATACCAAACACGACTTGCTCTGTCTGTCTGTCTGTGTGTCTGTCTCTATAGAAATTGTAGGGGCACTTTCGGACCTCCCAGTGAGTAAGCACAGCATTTGTAGAAGCTCAGAAAGTGCTAGATGTTCTGGGAAGTATGGGGCTGCACCACATGGGGAAGAATGGGCCGGTATTCTGCATAGCTTTTTCTTATGTAAGCTCTGCAGCTAACAAAAACCTTGTTCCCTCTTCTTGAACTTTTTATTTTGTAAAATATTCACCCCTACAGAAAAGATGCAAGAATAGTCCAAAGAGCACAGAGTCCCTTTCACCTATATTCTCCAAGTGGCAATATGTTGGCACATTTGCCCATTATTTTCTCTGTCTTCCTTACTTCTGTGTTCTTAGGTCATCCTCTTAATGGCTTTTTTTAAATTAATTTTTTTTTTTTTACTGCATGTAATTATCTGTTTATAATTCTTCTTTTGTGTTAGACTAGGAATTTCTCAGGACAAGGTGGTGTTTTATCTCTACTTCAGCAGAACCGAGAGAAAAACTGACACCTAGTAGGTATGTAATAAATACCAGATCAGCTGAACCGAAACATTCTAGCAAATGGGTCTCACTGCCCTCCATTGTTCCCGGCCTCCATATTTCTGAAATAAGAATTCTTTTGGGGTTGCTTTTCCCTGTTGTCTTTAGGAACTGGAAGTTATCTTTTTTTTTTTTTTTTTTTTTTTTAATCTTTGAGGTCTCCCTGTGTCTTTAAAAGGCCGTCTTCCGGGTGTGTCTCTGCCGGCTGCAAGGCCGGGAGCAAAGGGAGCTTGTCTCCTATTTCTGCCTACTGTGACCCTAGCTCATTGGGGGAACCTGGGCTTTTCTGTCCACACTGTGACTGTGAACTGAAAGGACCCTGTACTTTCACTTGCCTTTCCTCTGTCTCTCTCTGAAGTCCACTTGGGATTACTTTTCTATGGATGTCTGGTTCAAGTTTGCCAGAATGTCTAATTTCTCTATTAGATCCCGCTGCATGTCCCACTGGGGACTTTCCCACCGGCACCGACTCCAATGACTCTGACAGGTGATGTTTTCCTGTTTCTCAGGTCATTACCAGTGAAACAGTTGTAAACACTGGCCAATCCCCCACCCCTGGGGACTCTTGCTGAA
>PISX010022849.1:0-30915 GCA_004024625.1 Mellivora capensis
GTCTTTCATAGATAGATTTTATGAAGTTCAGGAATGTTCCCTCTATCCCTATACTTTGAAGCGTTTTAATCAGGAACGGATGCTGGATTTTGTCAAATGCTTTTTCTGCATCAATTGAGAGGACCATGTGGTTCTTCTCTCTTCTCTTATTGATTTGTTCTATCACATTGATTGATTTGCGAATGTTGAACCACCCTTGCATCCCATGGATAAATCCCACCTGGTAATTGTGGATAATCTTTTTAATGTGCTGTTGGATCCTGTTTGCTAGGATCTTGTTGAGAATCTTACAATCCATATTCATCAGTGATATTGGTCTGAAATTCTCCTTTATGGTGTGGTCTTTGCCTGGTTTGGGGATCAGGGTAATGCTGGCTTCCTAAAAAGAGTCTGGAAGTTTTCCTTCTGATTCAATTTTTTGAAACAGCTTCAGGAGAATAGGTGTTATTTCTTCTTTGAATGTTTGGTAGAATTCCCCAGGGAATCCGTCAGGTCCTGGGCTCTTGTTTTTTGGGAGGTTTTTGATCACTGCTTCAATCTCGTTACTAGATATCGGTCTATTCAGGTTGTCACTTTATTCCTGGTTCAATTTTGGGAGTTTATATTTTTCCAGGAATGCATCCATTTCCTCTAGGTTGCTTAAGTTATTGGCATATAACTGTTGATAATAACCTCTGATGATTGTTTCTACTTCCTTGGTGTTAGTTGTGATCTCTCCCTTTTCATTCATAATTTTATTAATTTGAGCTTTCTCTCTTTTCTTTTGGATTAGTGTGGCCAATGGTTTATCGATCTTATTGATTCTTTCAAAAAAACAGCTTCTAGTTTCATTGATACATTCTGCTATATCTCTAGTTTCTACCTTATTGATCTCTGTTCTAATCTTGATTATTTCCCTTCTTGTGTGGAGTTGGTTTAAAAGGAATTTTAAGCTAAATGATTTGTTGAAAAAATTAAAAATAAAAAGAGGAAAGAATGTTATCAGGCTGGGAACTAGAACAAAGGCATGCACTAGGTATAGGGTATATTTTGACCTAGTAGGTGAAACTGTATCTTAAAATCTTTAAGAAAAAAAAAATGAGGCTATATACAATGAAAGGATAAAATATGATTATAACAATGAAAGTTTAAAAAGATTTTTAAAAAGGTATTTTTAAGATAAATTAGTTAAAAATATTAAAATAGGAAAGAGGAAAAAAATTAGAATAAGAAAAAAATAAAATTTGAAAAAATTAACTTTGAGAGACTAAAGCATCATGGGGAATAACCCATACATTCTATGTGTTGCTTTCCCCTAGCTCTGGAGTTCTGGAGTCCTCACTGATTGGTGAACTTGGTCTTGTCTAGATGTTCTTGCTGATCTTCTGGAGGAGGGTCTCTTGCAATGATTGTCAAATGTGTTTTCCTGGGGTGGAATTGCACTACCCTTGCTAGGGGCCAGGCTAAGCAGTCTGCTTGGTTTTGCTTTTGGTAGCTTTTGTTCCCTGAATGCTTTCCATACAGCTTTGAAGGGTGGGGAATGAAAATGATGGCCTCCTAATCTCCGGGCCCCATAGGAGCCAAGAACTGAGCCCCACTCCTCAGTGTCCCCTCAGAGAAAAGCAGTCAAATCCTCCCATCTCCCTGGTCTCTGGCTGCACTCTGATCTCACCTGTGCTGTCGTTGAGCATTTCTATCTGTGGTGCACAGCCCCATTTGGTGTCTCCGGATCCATTGTGATTTCTGCAGCACACTCCCATGCCACTCCTCCCAGAGTAGGAAGGAGGGGGTCTCTCCGGATCTGCCACTTGAAGAGCATTGGCCTGACTGTGCCTTGGAATGTGGTTTAAGGTAACCCCAAGTTTAGAGCCCACTTCTTGGCTCCATCTCTGTAGCTGGCTTCTGCACTCCCGATACCTGTGAGCTCTGTCACTCTCAGGCACCCTCAGTCTTTCTGTCACCCCAAGGGTCCTGAGACCATACTGTCCTCACAAAGGTTCTACCCCCTGTAGCCACTGGAGTGACATCCCTCAGTGGAGCAGAATTCTAAAGTTCTGATTTTGTGCTGAGGTGCTCTACTGCTTGCTGGGAGCCAGCCCCTCCCGCCATGGTCTGTCTTCCTGAATGTTGCCTCAGATTCACTTCTCCACATGTACTGCTTTCTGGAAGATGGTCGATTTTCTGTTTCTTGAATTGCTGCTCTTCTTCACTTCTATCTATCTCCTATTGAGTTTGTAGGTGTTCAGGATGGTTTGATAATTATCTAGCTAAACTCCTGGGACCTGATGATATTTAGGTTTTCTCCTCCTCCACCATCTTGCTCCTCCCTCTTGATTTTTATTCTTTTGCAGAATATTTTTTTATTCTCTCTTAGAGCTTGTGGATTTTTCTCCTATCTTTAAAGTTTAGAAATTGCATGATGTCTCTTATGCTCCCCATTTTTTTCCTGCCTTATTTTTGGTGGGTCTTTTTTGATCTGAAGAATCAAAGCTTTCTTCAGTTCAAAGAAATTCTCCTTTTTATTTCCTTGATTATTGATCATATACTCCATTTTATTCTATTGCAGTTTCAATTAGATAGATATTGTGTATTGAAATCTACATTCAGTCTTTTAACTTTTCTCATATAACTTCTTTGTCTTTTAATTTCTTCTCTGGGGACAGGAACAAATTTCTCAGCTCTTTTTTTTTTCTGTTATTCTGATCTCAGATCCTTTGTGTCTTTAAGCAGTTTCTCAGAATTTCTTGTCCCTTCTTTGTTTCCATTGTTTTGTTCCTTTGATATTTTTTCTCCTTTGTTTTCTCATTTTTGTTGAATTTTGGAAGTGAAAAGTTATTCTGTCATCTTTGCCTAGAGATCTCAAAGGGGAGTTAAAATGTTATAAACACTTTGGAATGTGCTCTTGACAGATTATTATTATAAGCTGTTGTGGTCATTTAGTGATGTTCTTTTTTTTTTAAGATTTTATTTATTTATTTGACAGAGAGAGATCACAGTAGACAGAGAGGCAGGCAGAGAGAGAGAGGGAAGCAGGCTCCCTGCTGAGCAGAGAGCCCGATGCGGGACTCGATCCCAGGACCCCGAGATCATGACCTGAGCTGAAGGCAGCGGCTTAACCCACTGAGCCACCCAGGCATCCCCATTTAGTGATGTTCTAATGATATTGTTTGATTGTTGGTTGCTGAATTTTTTTGCATTGCCAACTTAAGATAAAAAGATGGGCTAGAGAAAATTCTTTGGTGAAATAATTCTAAGCCTCTGTTCTTTTATCACCATATACCCCCATCAGTAACAATGGCTCACTAGTGTACTATACTTGGCATTCTTGTTGCCCTTCCCCACTCTCTCCTGGAACTGAGATCACTTATCAGTACTTGAAGTGGTCTAGAGGGAAACTTTTGTTAAATTCATGATGCATTTCAGTTCTTGAAGATTTCTTGTTTACTAATAGACTTCCTTATGGGTCCTGATGAATATTTTAGAAGGATTGCAGAAGACATTCTCTCAAATATGACAGGATATCTTTTACCCTCCAGTTACATGCATTAAAAGAGTTCTTACCCCCATACAACTGGATGACAAGAGATCATGATATTAAACATATCAAATTAGCAAAAGGAGGAAAAATACATCAGGAGTGGGATGGAGATCACACACTGTCATATTAATCTCCTGAAAAATTCAGTAAAGGACATAAAAGGTTTCAAGAGTGTGTTAGTGTTGCCACAACCCAAAAGAGGAAAGCATAAATCAGAAACAGTTGTGAGAAGAAGAGACCTAAATACAGGGGCATTTGATAGCAGAATTTAAATGACCCTAGAAATATGACAATGGGAGGTGTTGGGATGCTTCCCCCCCCAAACCCTGAGGTTTTAGGAAGTGAGATGGCAAGGTGTTTTGAATGATTCTTGATTTTTCTCCAGTCTCTGAAGTACTTCTAGCTCTAGAGAACCAAAGGGACAGAGAATTTGTAGGTGACTGTATACTTCAGCCCAATTGAGAAGAACAAAGGAATGATGACCTGCTTTCCTTCCCTCTGTTTTAGATCACTAAGATAGGAAAGGAGGCCCAAAATCCAGAAACAAAGGCAAGCATTTGTCAGGAGCTCCTGTAGTATATTAGAGGGCATTAAAGTTTTTCTGATCAGGAAATAGCATGATCATAGAGGTGCTTTAGAAAGCATGATTGGGACACAGGTGCAGGATAGATCATAGTGAAGGGAGATATAATATGGGGGAGACCAACTGATGACTATTACATATATTCAGGTAATTAGGTGATGACAGTCTGAAGGGTGTTGAGAGTACAAATAGAAAGATGGGGACAGATTCAAGAGATAATGTTTAGGTAGACTCTAAAGGACTTGAAAAATGGTTGGCATAGAAGATGTGAAAGAAGAGCATAGAATACTAACAACACAACAATAACAAGAATAAACCTCTTTTGGGTGTTTTCTATGTCCCAGGAACTGTTATGTCTTCATTAAATGTCATAATTCATTTAATCCTCTTAACAACCTTATGACATAGGTTCTATTATTAGCTCTGTTGTATTATGATTAAAAGAAGGCACAAAGAGTTTATAG
This sequence comes from Mellivora capensis, assembly GCA_004024625.1. Lineage (NCBI taxonomy): Eukaryota > Metazoa > Chordata > Mammalia > Carnivora > Mustelidae > Mellivora > Mellivora capensis. Next base: position 4,565 of record PISX010022849.1, read on the forward strand.
GATTTAATGTAGGTGACACAACAGATATTATCAGTATTCAAAAATTGAATCTTGGGGTGCCTGGGTGGCTCAGTGGGTTAAAGTCTCTGCCTTTGGCTCAGGGCATGGCCCCAGAGTTGTGGGATTGAGCCCTGCATTGGGCTCTCTACCTGGCGGGGAGCCTGCTTCCCCCCACCCCCCGCCTGCCTCTCTGCCTACTTGTGATTGCTGTCTGTCAAATAAATAAATAAAATCTTAAAAACAAAGCAAAAGTTGAATCTTGGCTTTATCTCTCACAGAATGTGTTTTGGTTACTTCCCTATCCATTTACTTGGGCAATCAGAATACTTGGAGTCATTCTAGACTTTTTCCTGACCCACATCTACTGCATTATTTGGGAATAGTTGATCCTTTTTGTTAAATGTCTCCTACATTCACTTGCCACTTTTCCATCCCCATCACCCTCTTTCTAGATCAGGTATTCATCTGTTGGCCTGCTCTGATAACTTCTGTCTATTTTACCTGATCTTAGTCTAACCATAGCTTCAAACCATTTTTGCCCTGTCCAAGAGAATTAGAATGCATCTGCGTATATAATTTTGTATTTTCTAGTAGAACATTAAAAATCAGAAATAAAACATTAAAAAGAAATAAGTAAAATTAATTTAATAAAATATTTTATTTAATCAAATACCTCCCCAATTTTATTATTATTTTAACATGTAATCAATATAAAATCTTTTTTCTTCTTAGATTTTATTTATTTGTTTGAGAGAGAGAAAGAAAGCATGAGCATGGGGAGGGGCAGAAGGAAGGGGAGAAGCAAGGTTCCATGCTGAGCAAGAAACCTGATGTGGGGCTCGATCATAGGACCCTGAGACCTGAGATCATGACCTGAGCTGAATGCAGAAGCTTAACCAACTGAGCCACCTAGGTACCCTCAATGGAAAATCTTAATGGAGTATTTTATACCTATTATTTCATATTGAAATATGTACATATTTTATACTTACAAGACATTTCAATTTGGAATACTGTATTTTAAGTGCACCATAATTTGATGTGGAAGTGACCTCTATAGTGGACAGTACAGCTCTGGAGTAAGTCTTCTAAATTATAAACCTGGTTATGTCACTTCTCCAGTCAAAATAATTTCACTACCTCCCTATCACCTATTAGATAATGTCTGAACTCCATAGGAGCATATAAGAGGATCTTTATGATCTGTCTCTTGGCTAGCAGTGCAGCCTCATTTCCCTGCTCTCACTTTATACTCCAGCTACACTGAATACCTTGCCATTCCAGAGAACATTCCACTTAATGACTCCAGTGCCTTTAAGTGAGCTCCTTCCCTGCTGGAATGGTTTTCCTTGATTGTCTTCTTGGCAAGAAACTACTGATCTTCTTGGTGCCAACTCAGTACACCTCCTCTTGTGAAGTCTCCCTTGACTCGTTAGGTGGAAATAAAACTTCAACTATGAATTTTGTACCTGCCTTGGTAATCATATCTGTACTGAAAATGGTTCATGTCTGCCTTTACCAAACTATAAGTTCTCAAAAGCAGAGGTGTCTTTTCATGTTTGTATTAGTAGCATCCACCTGGGTGGCACCTAGAAGGTGTTAAATAAATGCTAGTTGGGTGAATGAAAGAAAACAGAAGTGAAAATCTACAGGGTTTTGAGTTTAGGTAGATAGGGAAAGGGGTTGCACCACCACCACCACCAATAACAAAAAAGATATGTGACTGTTAGGAAGATAAGCTTATGTGGGAAGGAAACTTTGCTTTGGTACCAAGCTTGAGGAACAGTGAATTGAGGAACAAAATACTTTTAGCTTTCAAAATGTACTTCCCATTTGTAGTCTTGAGTTAGGAACAGAATTGGTTTAGTTGAGATATAACCTGATCCTAAGAGATTATGATAGTATGAAAATTATACTAGGCTTCTCAGTGCTCCATTTGACTGATGCCTCATCAATAATACAGAGAGGCATGCTTGCAGAATAAATAGATTGATTTTAAAAATATACAAATGGCTCTTTTGAAAAGCAAAACAAATACAAGGAAGTACAGGTAAGCATAAAAGTCATACTCAATCCCACTACCAGAGATAAGCACTGTTAGTAGGTAATTTGTTGCAATTGCCTCTTGAAGTATCTTTTGTTTTAATTGTTTTATTTTTTTAAAGATTTATTTATTTGAGAGAGAGAGCAGAAAGCATGAGAACATGAGTGGGAGGGAGGAGCAGTGGTAGAGGGAGAAACAGACTCTGATGAGCAGAGAGCCCAACTTGGGGCTCCATCCCAAAATGCTGGGATCATGACCTGAGCTGAAGGCAGACATTTAACCAACTGAGTCATCCAGGCGCCCCTTAAATGTTTCATTATAGTCAATATTGCAACTTCGTTTTTTTTTTTCCTTTTTAAGATTTTTTCGTAAGTGTCTTTTGATGTCATTATCACTATGAACATTTTAATGGCTGTGTATTATTCTACCTTATGGATATGCTATCCATGTAAATTATACAACCTCAGTAAAAAATATAGAGGAAAGGATCTAGGAGAGGTTGTGAGAGTACTTTTCTAAAGAAGAAATTACATGACAAGTTTATGTGCACAAATGCGGTGATGCCCCAATTTCAAGTTGGATGGGATTACTAAATCATGCTGTGTGGGTGTGACATGTACAGCATCTGTCACATATACATCTTAATGCCCTAATTTGAAAGAGGTAAATGTTAGTGTGTGTAAAAGGCATCCAGAGATACCATGAGTAACTTTGAGGCCTAGTTTTGGAAGAATGTCATAGACTGAATATGAGTCTTCCCAAAATTGTTATGTTGAAACCTAATCCCCAGTGTGATGGTATTTGGAGATGGGGCCTTTGGGAGGTGATAAGGTCATGAGGGTGAAGCGCTCACAAGTGGGATTAGAGCCCTTTTGGAAGAGGCCCTAGTCTCAAAATGCTCCCTAGCCCTTCCTCTATATGAGGATACAGTAAAGACAATTGTTTATAAATCAGGAAGTGGGCACTCAGCAACCACTGAGTCTGGTGGCACCATAATCTTGGACTTTTAGTTTCCAGTCCTGTGAGAAATAAATCTCTGTTTTTTATAAGCCACCCAGTCTATGGTATTTTGTTGTAGGAGCCCAAATGGACTGATACAGGCAGTTTATATGTTTGGTGGGGGTAACGTTGTCTGATCCATTAAGTAATTCATTAAAGAGCTCTTTCTTGATTAGATATGTGGTATCCCCCATGCACTTCCTTTAGGCAGTGTGGGCATAGGGAACTGAAATCTGACATCAGGAAGGGCCTCTAGAGTCAGATGCATGGCCCTTGATTTGGGTTATTTCTTTACATAGAAAATATTGGGGAATCCTGTTTGCATCTCACTCCATTCATTTAAAATACGTACACACACCATGCACAAGGACTATAATATGAAAGTCAATAATATGCCAGGGTCTGTGAATTAAATGAAACATAGAATAGTGCTCTAGCCTTTGATAGCCTAGGAATTTGGGGGGAAAGATAAGTAAACATACAAATTGCAATGAAATATTATAAATGATATATATGTATATATGAAAAAATATATTATATATAAAGTGTATATATATACACATTATATATATATTATATATGAAAAAATATATATATATGAAAAAAACAGGTAACTCTCCCTGGGAATGTAACTTTTAAACTGAATCTTATAGGTTTATTGGGCATGTGGAAGATGAAGAAAGGGTAGGGATTTTGTGCAGGTTATGCTGCATATGCCTCCATTTGCCCCCCTAAATCTATTCTCCACATAGCTCTTCCCTGTTGTGTACCATAGGGGGCTGTCCCTTAATATCTATATCATCCAGGATCTGCTCTGGTTTCCCATTTTGATTCAGCCAGTTGGAGATAATAGTAGGAGGTCTGAGGATAAGAGGAAGGAGAGGTTGGAGTGTTTCTTCTGCTCCCTCCCAGCTTTTCTGCATTGTTCTGCTGGTGGCTGATCTCGCTACCTCTTTGTTTCAGGAAGATAGGAGGTGGCAGATGGCAGTGCCAAGCACAGAGTGCACTGGAAAGAAACAGGATCAGGGAGAATAAAGAGTAACAACTATTATGGTAGTTCTCACAGAAGATGAGAGAGGTCTGTGTTAAGGCAGTGGAGGTGGGCTGGAGATAAGAGGGTACATTTGAGAGACTTTTCTGAGATATATACTATGAAATTATGAGATTTAGTGATCAGTTAAAACAGAAAGGGAGAGAGGAGGTGAATGTGACAAGTTTTATCATCTGGCGATACCAAGGTGGTTGCTGACGGAAGCATTAAGGATGAAGTATAGAGGAGAAAAGGGAGAAGATAATGATCAGATTGGCTCAGTTTCGGTTTTTATTGCCAGAAGAACACTGGGCTATGTCTACATACTTGTATTTATAAAGGAATTTTATAAATGAGTATTTAATGAGTATTTAAAAGACCTTCTATGTGTCACACACTTACTACCATGTGGGGGGTTTTGAGATGGGAGCTTATAGCCATGGAAGAGTTCATCTGTGACTCAAATAATTTATTGATAATAGGATGAAGGAAACTTGGAGGCAATGCTTTAAAAATGTTAAGTAGGGGGAAATATTTTTGCTGAATACAAAAGAGTGGAGAAGATTCCAAACCTTAAGAATGAGTGTAAAAATAAGGAGTTTCTGTTGTCTGTTAAGTTTTTCTTTTTAAATTTGGTATTATTCCTGCTGAAATTTATTTTTAAAAGAGTAACATTATCAGCCATTATTGAAGTCAATTTCCAAGGCTAAACTGAGAGGGATGATTTTTCTGTCATTTGTTACCCGGGAGCCCGTACTTCCAGTGCTGTGATTATTTCAAGGTGAAAGGTGAGAAGGAATGCTCCTTACAGTTTATTCAGCTGGGATGTCAGTATTGGTAATCTCACTCGCTATGGTATTTGAGCCTGTTGGCTCTGAAAGGATTTACTCTTTTGCACAAAGAGAGAGCAGAATGGTGGTGTCAAAGATAAAAAGAAATGAGATTTAGAAAAAGTGGATTTCTGTGTCCACAAAATAGCTTTTTATTCAGGGAAGCTTTAATAGGAATTAGTAGTATTGTTTCACATAAAGGGCTCGATTAGCACAGTGTGATGAAAAGGAGATGTATTTATAGTTTAAAATTTATACTTCTCTGTGACATCATTTGGTGAATTAAAAAAACCAGGGATTAGTATAAGGCTATTTCTTGTGCTATTAAAACATTTCCATTTTATATTTATAAACACATACATAGATTTTGTTTTAAGTATTATATCTAGAAGGACCCTTCTATGTATCTGAGGTAGTGGAAGACACCAGGTCAGTCCAGGCACTGGAAAGTGGTAGGAAGTTCCTTCCTTTCTGTAATTTTAGCCAAGAGCCAGATCTCCTTGTTTGACTATAACTTCTGAAAATAATGGTATTAGACAAGCTTCGGGGGATCATTTCACATGTGCTGGAAAAAGTTACAATGAACAAGAAGATACAATACCACTTGTTTGGGAGTTTACTGGATTAGAGAAAAGCAATGGCCTTACAAATAAACAGGTCTTATTTTAATTTTAGTTTGCTATTAAAGATGGGATTTTAGAGATTCTATCCAACCCATTTATTTTACAAATGAAAAACCAGGCCTGGAGATATTAAATAACCCGTCCAAGGTCTCATAGCTAGTCCATGGCAAAGCTGAGACAATTTACTTAAAGCCCAATGCATTCTCTGGGGACCCCACATATCTCACTTTGATCACCACAGAGCAAAAGCGAGGGATATGGGGAGAGGAAGTATGCTAGTGAGGTTAATTTTTTTTTGCCACTAGAGCCTTTGGGATTTTAAAAATTAGTGCTCATAGCTACTGTTTTTTTCAGTGTGGAGTTCATTTATTTCAGCGTGGAAGTTAGAGTCAGAATATCAGATGAGTAGGGTAAAAAGGAAAGAGGAGTGATGTGCTAGTCAGAAACTTGGGTTTACTTTGTGGGATTTTTGGCAGTCATAGCTTTTCTGGGCTTATGTTCCTCAGCTAACACTTGCTGTTTGATATCATTGGTATTAATGTGATGGACATGTCCTGGCCACCCAACATCCATTTCTCTTAAATTATTTTTGAGATAGCAGCTTGATTTCCTTTGTGGGATTTACTCTTTTCCCTTAGTGAAACTATTGTTCAAGGTGTCTTGCCTTTCTCTAGCTAGAGAGTAGACACGTTATTCAAGCTAGTCAATCTCTCTGGGACTTCATTTCCTGAGAGGACCACAAAAAGGTATAAGAACATATCTTATTTTTGGCTCATGCTGGTAGTGACTCCTGGAAGACACATCCATCATTTCTTGCTAGTTGGATCTCTGGGGTTACCCTTGTTCTCATTTCTTCCCAGATGAACAGATGTTTCTTCTGCAGCCTTCCCTTCATGTCCTTGTATTACTCAGAATCTTTCAGTTTTCTTCCTAAGTTTATATTTAGTTTCTTTTCTTATAACCTAGATTGATATTTAATAAGATATCATTATTACATATGTATAGTAATCCTTTTTTCCTATACTAATACTATACTAATCTTTTTTTCTTTAGTGTTTTCTAAATTACATATTTAGAGGTCCCGACATACAGTTTGTTTGGTGTTACATGTCTTAGTCAAATGGGTATAGAACATGTATTTTCAGCCTGAGAATTTTTGGCCAGGAAGTAAGTATCCTCCATCCTAATATTTATGGGTCAAGAGCAGATAGAATCTTAAGTCTTGAGGGAGGGATGAAATGTAAAAAGAAAATGTGCAACTAATGAATCGTTCAACACTACAACAAAAACTTATGATGTACTATATGCTGGCTAACTGAAACATAATTAAAAAAATAAAAGAAAATATACAGAAGGTCTCACAGACTGCCACAGATAAGCTAGAAAAACCTTGAAAGGCAAAGGCTGGATGAGCCTTTAAGTAAGGGCTCCTTTTTCTCATTTCAGTTGCTGTCAAGCCAGGGACCTGGAGCCCAAATAGAGATTCAGAGCTACTTTAGGATTTGTTGCACTCTCCAAGTGCTTCATATTTGTGGTCCTCATGTCTAAAGAAGACTATCTTTTGTATTCCTCCCAAATTCCCATGTCATTACTTCTCTGAGCGAATGAAGCATTAAACAAGAAATATTATTCAGCTCTGGGGCTGCTCAGAGTGATGTTTCTAAAATGGTACTGCGACCACTTTAATTTGGCAAAACTTGTGAGAAACACATTATATACACCATGATCATTTTAAAGGAGGATCTTTTGTACAAATATACATAAGGCAGTGGTTCTCAAACTTTAGCGTGCATCAGAATCCCCAGGGAGCTTGTTAAAAATACAGATTTCAGGGCCCCATACCTGGAATTTCAGATTCATTTTGTTTAGGGTAAAGTCCAAGAATCTGTATTTCTAATAATGCTGCTAATCTGGGCATCCTGAATTGAGAATGTTGATCTAGGGTAATAATTTTAAAAACCAATATGCTTATCACTTACATTTTGGATTATATGACCTTGAGGCTAGGGAGGGGAATTAAATTAGGGTTATAACTGCAGGAGAGCAGAGAAAAAGGAAGGATTAATCATTAAGTTATTACCAACACAGAATTTTCAAGCATGCAAGATTGCAGACTAGAAAGTGAGACCTGGTTGATAAAGAAAAGGGTTTTGTAAACTCCTTTATCTTCTCCTTTAATATATGAGGAGGCAAGCCAATGAATCTGATCAAGGAGTTATTTTGTTTTGCTTTTTAAACATGCAATTTAAAATATGGAGGGTATTGGTGAAGAGGAAAGCAAAAGGGAAAAACTGGTCTTTTTCACCCTCCTGGTCTAAGGGTTGAAAAACCAACTATGAGATGTGTGTTTCTAAGCTGAAGTCTCTTGAGGGGAGATCATGGATAGAGACTCCTGTCCTTGTTCCCATTGCAGACTGGAAGGTGATAACCTCAGCATCCTGTGTGCAGCCATGTCAAAGTCACCTTGATGGCTCAGCATGGTTGGAAGGAGAGAGGATCTGAATTTAGGTGCCTTGAGTCTCCCTTCGATTCCAGGTAGTGTGGGAAGAATCAGAAGTTCAATTGTTCCCTATGGATGGAGAAGGTAGCTGAAGGTGCTAATGGTGGGCTTATCTAAAGGGTCTTTTCTTGTGATGGGGACAAAATCCATAGCCAATGGCTTAAGTGTGGATACATGGATGAGTGGCAAACTAGAAGTCCCAGTCTACCTTAGGGAAGAACATACCCCTAGTGAGAGCTGGAGTGGGGCTCAGTTCAGCAAGGGGTGACTAAGGGTCCATTGAGAACACTGCCCCATCCAAGAGAACAGCTGTAGCCTGTAGCAAAAACTGTGTTGACAGAATTATCAGAGATGAGATTGGTCCTACCTAACCAGTCAGCCATCTATGGAGCAGCCAGACCAGGCATTTTGCTGGAGAGATCAACATAGACCCAAAGAATAACATGTGCATGAGAGAACCTCATCTCCTTTCCAATGCTCCCAGGCCTCCTTCCTCTCTCACATACTTATGTGCTTTCTTAAATAGAAATGGGAAGGCTCAGAACTTTGAAACCCTGAGATTTACTTAAGTCTTTTAAGCAGAGACTGAGTTAAATTATTGGTTTTAACTGGGGTTATCAGATAAGACTAGTGTTTTCTCGAACATCCTACTCCACAGTTACAGAGAAATAAAGATGCTTTCTTTGTACAGCCGAGGGTGTAATTGTTAGCCTGTGTAAAATCCAAGAGTATTAGGCATTGTTTCATATGGAAATTCAAAGAACATCTTTAGGATTTTCTTTCTCTCAGGTCTTTTTATCCTGTGTTGACTATACTTTTAGGCAGGATATAACAAGTGGTGGTAAAGAAAGTCACCTCAGCTCATGCTTAGTGGTATCTTAGAATTCTTATCAGTCCTCCCAAAAGGATTGTCGCCCTGCTGGGTCACATTCTATCTCTTATGGTGGAAGGGCTGTGACTGTGTAATTGACATCCTCATCTAGTGAGAGAGGAATCTTTTCTGGAAGGAAAAAAATGCTGGACTAACACATGTAAAAGATGTTGTTTAGAACTTAATTGTGTGTGACAATAGACCCTATTGTATGATTCCTAGGAGGAAATAGGCTATGAGAAATTATGAAGTGCCCTAGTACCATTTGCATATATGCTCTTGGAATTTTGAATCTGTGAGAGGCTTGTTAAAGGAGTTTGAGGAACAAGGGTACTGCTTCCCACACATGTGACATTACATAATTTTGAGTACAAAGGAAAAATCTTCTGTGCTAGGAAAATCATTGAGACAGAATGCTGTGAGCTCAATTCGAAAGTCTGTTAGGTCCTCTACCCTCTTCTTCATTTAGTTAACTAATTTATCCTTTATAACTTACCTAAGGCTACACTTCTCAGTGGTAGAGTAAGTGTCTTTCCATGCCTCCAATAATATTCTTGTGAGTATCATCACATAATTCATTGTATAAAGAGGGACACATTTGATATTGAAATTATCATTACTAAATAAAAATTATGATAAAATAACAATCATAAATGAGAATTGTCTCAGATGATAGGACAGGGATAAATTAGAATTGTCTCAGGCAATGGAATGTGTGGCCCTCCTCTCTATGGATGCCCTGTTATGATAATTGTTTACTTGTCTGTGTTCCCAACTAGCTGGTGAGCCATTTGATGATGGAGATTATTCTTATCCCAGATGCTCAACACAGTGCTTGATAAATGCTTTTTAATGTTGAATAAAGAAGCTCCACAGTCCTTGAGAGCTGATTTATTTGTCTTCCTAGTTCTGGAGGATTAATACATGCTTTAGGTACATTTGATGATTTTCTTTCCTCTGTTTATTCTTGAATATTGGAACAGATACTTTTATTTTAAAGATCTTCCTTTTGTATCTCTCCAGTGCAGATGAGGCTAATTTCATGATTCTATTTTGTGAGATCTGAACCACCAGAAAAAGAGAAATCGGGCTGTTGCTACTAGTGCTTAGATCTAGTAACTGACTCCTTCCTGCAGCTTTATTTGAAAATTCTTGTTTCATATATATCACACTATAAACCAACAGTCTAAACATAGTAATAGCTTAATTTATTTTGCTTTTTTATGGTAGGTTTGTATATAAATGCGTTTCAAAATATAATCTTCTAAACTCGCAGATATTCATAATCATTTAGAAATGATAAAAAAAGTTGTCAAATACTTGTAATTATAGAAATTGTCACTCAAATTACAGGAAGCTTAGAAGAGCTTTATTGCTGTTTAGTTTTGTTTGAATGCTCCTGAGTGTGCTATTGAGAGCTTTGATAAATCAAGAGGACTAAAAATGGAAATGGTCATAGTGTTTAAGTTATGTTACACTTAAATCCATTTAATTAACTATTTTCACAAACATGGTGTTCTTTTGTAAGAAACATTAAAAAAATCATTTTCTTCTGTGTTTTCCTTTATAGAACCAAAAAAAAATTATCCCTGCATGCTTTTGTATTTCTTATTCTTTGGTTTTCTTCCAATACATGTATATAATTATATATTCATGTTGTCATGGTGATACAGGGCTAGAATTGTGAGACTGTTGTAATCACTTCCCTAAGCCTGAAACCTGCTGTCCAGCCCAGCTAAGTCAATGTCAATTGGTTATGGTCAATGTATTTTTGCTGTGAATTAATCTGTTATTAGGTATTCTTTTTTTACGAGGTATAATTGACATGTAACACTGTATTAGTTTTAGGTGTATAACATAATAATTTGCTATTTATATACACTGTGAATAAGTCTAGTTACCATTCATCACCTTATAGAGTTACAATTTCTTTTCTTGCGATGAGAGTTTTTAAAATTTGTTCCTATAGCAAGTTTCAAATATGCAATACAATATTATTGACTTTAGTCACCAGGTTGTACATTAAATCCTCATGACTTATTTATTTCATAGCTGCAAGTTTGTATTCTTGACTTCCTTTACCCATTTGGTCCACCTTCCCTCTGGCAATCAATAATCTCTTCTTTTTATCTGTGAATTTTGTTTTGTTTTCTTATGTTTCACGTATTAGTAAAATCATAGGGTATTTGTCTGTCTGACTTACTTCACTTCACATTAATACCATCAGGGTCCATCCATGTCATCACAAATGGCAAGGTTTCATTCTTTTTTTATGGCTGAGTAGTATTCCCATATTCATTCATTCATTCATTTATCCACACATTTATCCATTCATCCACTGATGGACACTTAGGTTGTTTCCTTGAATAATACTGTTGCAATGCACATAGGGGGTGCATATACCTTTTTGAATTAGTGTTTCCATTTCTTTGGATAAATACCCAGTGGTGGAATTGCTGGGTCATAGGGTAGTTCTATTTTTAATTTTTTTGAGGAAACTCCATACTGTTTTCCATTGTGGCCATACCAGTTTACATCTCCACTAACTGCCCATAGATTCTCTTTTCTCCATATCATCACCAACATTTTTTATTTCTTGTTTTTTTAAATTAACATATAATGTATTATTTGCTTTAGGGGTACAGGTCTGTGAATCATCAGGCTTACAAATTTCACAGCACTCACCCTCCCCAGTGTCTGTCACCGAGCCATCCTATCCCTCCCTGCCCCCTGACCCAGCAACCCTCAGTTTGTTTCTGGAGATTAAGAGTCTCTTATGGTTTGTCTCCCTCCCTGATCCCATCTTGTTTCATTTTTCCCCTCCCTACCCCCCACGACACCCTGCCCTGCCTCTCAAATTCCTCATATCAGAGAGATCATATGATAATTGTCTTTCTCTGATTAACTTATTTTGCTTAGCATAATACCCTCTAATTCCATCCACATCCTTCATTGCAAATGGCAAGATTTCCCTTTTTGATGGTTGCATAGTGTTCCATTGTATATATGAACCACATCTTCTTTATCCATTCATCTGTGGATGGACATCTAGGTTCTTTCCATAGTTCGGTTATTGTGGACATTGCTGCTAGAAACATTCAGTTGCACGTGCCCCTTCAGATCACTACATTTGTATCTTTAGGGTAAATACCCAGTAGTGCAATTGCTGGGTCATAGGGTAGCTCTATTTTCAACTTTTTGAGGAACCTCCATACTGTTTTCCAGAGTGGCTCCACCAGCTTACATTCCCACCAACAGTGCAGGAGGCTTCCCCCTTTTCAACAACCTCTCCAACATCTGATGTTTCCTGACTTGTTAACTTTAGCCATTCTGACTGGTGTGAGGTGGTATCTCACTGTGGTTTTAATGTGTATTTCCCTGATGCCAAGTGATGTTGAGCATTTTTTTATGTGTCTGTTGGCCGTCTGGATGTCTTCTTTGCAGAAATGTCTGTTCATGTCCTCTACCCATTTCTTGATTGGATTATTTGTTATTTGAGTGTTGAGTTTGATACAAGCCCTTTATCTGATATGTCTTTGGAGAATATCTTCTCCCATTCTGTCAACTGTCTTTTGCTTTTGTTGACTGTTTCCTTTGCTGTGCAAAAGCTTTTGATCTTGATGAAGCCCTGGTAGTTCATTTTTGCTCTTGTTTCCCTTGCCTTTGGTGATATTTCTAGGAAGAAGTTGTTGTAGGTGAGGTTGAAGAGGTTGCTCCCTGTGTTCTCCTCAAGAATTTTGTTGGATTCTTATCTCACATTGAGGTCTTTCATCCATTTTAAGTCTATTTTTGTGTATGGTGTAAAGAAATGGTCCAGGTTTTTTCTTCATGTGACTGTCCAGTTTCCCCAACAACATTTGTTGCAGACACTGTCTTTTCCATTGGACATTCTTTCCTGTTTTGCCAAAGATTAGTTGGCCATAGAGTTAAAGGTCCATTTCTGAGTTCTGCATTCTGTTCCATTGATCTATGTGTGTGTTGTTGTGCCAGTACCATACTGTCTTAAAGATTACAGCTTTGTAATAAAGCTTAAAGTCCAGAATTGTGATGCCACCAGCTTTGGTTTTTTTTTTTTCCCCCAACATTCCTCTAGCTATTTGGGGTCTTTTCTGATTCCATACAAATTTTAGGATTATTTTTTTCAGTTCTTGAAAAAAGTTGATGGTGTTCTTTTAAATGTAATTTAATTTTTCTTTCAGCATTCCAAGATTCATTGTTTATGCACCACACCCAGTGCTCCATGAATACATGCCTTCCTTAATACCCACCACCTGGCTCACCCAACCCCCCTTCCCCTCAACCCCCCAAACCCTTGGTTTGTTTCTCAGAGTCCACAGTCTCTCATGGTTTATCTCGCCCTCCGATTTCCCCCAACTCACTTCTCCTCTCCATCTCCCAATGTCCTCTGTGTTATTCCTTATGCTCCACAAGTAAGTGAAACCATATGATAACTTACTCTTTCTGCTTGACTTATTTCACTCAGCATAATCTCCCCCAGTCCCATCCATGTTGATACAAAAGTTGGGTATTCATCCTTTCTTCTTTTTTTTTTTTTAAGATTTTATTTATTTATTTGACAGACAGAGGTCACAAGTAGGCAGAGAGGCAGGCAGAGAGAGGGGGAAGCAGGCTCCCTGTGAAGCAGAGAGCCCGATGTGGGGCTCGATCCCAGGCCCGATGTGGGGCTCGATCCCATGACTCTGGGATCATGACCAGAGGCTTTAACCCACTGAGCCACCCAGGTGCCCCCAGGTATTCATCCTTTCTGATGGAGGCATAATACTCCATTGTATATATGGGCCATATCTTCTTTATCCATTTGTCTGTTGAAGGGCATCTTGGCTCTTTCCACAGTTTGGTGACTGTGGCCATTGCTGCTATGAACATTGGGGTGAAGATGGCCCTTCTTTTCACTACATCTGTATCTTTGGGGTAAATACCCAGTAATGCAATTGCAGGATCATAGGGTAGCTCTGTTTTTAATTTCTTAAGGAATCTCCACACTGTTTTCTAAAGTGGTTGCACCAACTTGCATTCCCTCCAACAGTGTAAGAGGGTTCCCCTTTCTCCACATTCTCTCCAACACTTGTTGTGTACTGTCTTGTTGATTTTGGCCATTCTAACTGGTATAAGGCGGTATCTCAGTGTGGTTTTGATTTGAATCTCCCTAATGGCTTATGATGATGAACATTTTTTCATGTGTCTGTTAGCCATCTGGATGTCTTCTTTGGAGAAGTGTCTGTTCATGTCTTCTGCCCATTTTTTTATGTGATTATCTGTTTTGTGTGTGTTGGGTTTGAGGAGTTTTTTATACATCTTGGATATCAGCCCTTTGTCTGCAGTGTCATTTATTTCACTCAAATGTAGAACTTAAGGAGCAAAACAAATGAACAAAGAAAAAAAAGGAGAGAAACCAAAAAACAGACTCTTAACTATAAACAGCAAACTGATGATTACCAGAAGGGAGTTGAGTTGGGGAGGGGGGGAATGAGTAAAATAGGTAAAGGTAGGATTAATTGCACATTTATCATAATGAGCAGTGCATAATATATAGAATTGTTGAATCACTACATACACACCTGAAACTAATATAACACTGTATGTTAATTTTACCAGAAATAAAATTTTAAAATGATGAAAAGAAAATAATAGAAAAACATCATTGTATCAAATACAAAGATATCAAATATCAAAATATATCAAGTAAATCAAATAGAAATTATATCAAATACATCAAATATAAATCAAGTATATCAAAAATATAATTTGATATATTGAACATATCATATTATGAAACTATTAAAAGAAAGAATATTCTAACAATACCTTGATAAATCTGATGGCCATGCCCTAGCCCTGAATTTTTATGCTGCCTCGTTAAAGCTACAACCAGAAGGCATGCCCCAGCTTTGCACTCTTCCCCTGTCCTGCTATAACTGGCAGGACATGGGGCAGGTATGGGGCAAACCTGAAGACTGCTAGCACACTTTAGGCTGAAGCTTTATGACTAATAAATAGTTCTTTTTCACAGGAAGACTGGGAGTTTGTTTCATTGTAGTGTATGCAGTGCCTCAGGGTTGGTCGCCTACCGAGAATGGTCTCTTCCATTTTTCTAGTCCTGTGTTGCTTAGGAATGTAAGCTCCTCCCCACTCTGGGCCATTAGGTAATCAAGAGGTGTCTCCTTTGTGGACTGAAGGATGAATACCCAACTTTTGTATCAACATGGATGGAACTGGAGGAGATTATGCTGAGTGAAATAAGCAGAGAGAGCCAATTATCATATGGTTTCACTTACTTGTGGAGCATAAGGAATAACATGGAGGACATTGGGAGATGGAAAGGAGAAGTAAGTTGGGGGAAATTGGAGAGCGAGACAAACCATGAGAGACTGTGGACTCTGAGAAAACCGAGGGTTTTGGAGGGGAAAAGAGTGGGGGGTTGGATGAGCCTGGTGGTGGGTTTTAAGGAGGGCATGTATTCATGGAGCACTGGGTGTGGTGCATAAACAATGAATCTTGGAACACTGAAAGAAAAATTAAATTAAAAAAAGAAATAACATGGTATTTGTCTTTCTCTGACATATTTCACTTTTAATATTTTACCCTCTAAATCCATCCATGCTATTGGAAACGACAAGATTTCAATCTTTTTAAATGGCTGAATAATACTCCTTTGTATAAATATACCACATGATTATCAATTCATCTGTCAGTGGACACTTGGGATGCTTCCATAATTTGGCTATTGTAAAGAATACTTCAAAAAATGTAGGGATGCATATATCTTTTCATATTAGTGTTTTCATGGTCTTTGGGTGAATACTCAGTAGTGGAATTATTGGATTATATGGAATTCTATTTTTAATTTTTTGAGGAATCTCCATAGTATTTTCACAGTGGTTGCAGCAGTTTACATTCCCACCTTGTTAGGATATTATCTTTTTTTTTTTTTTTTTTTTTTTTTTTTTAAGATTTTGGTTTATTTGTCAGAGAGAAAGAGAGAAAGAGTATAAGCAGACACAGTGGCAGGCAGAGGGAGATGAAGGCTCTCCTGGAGCAAGGAGCCAGCCCAGGTGCCTATTGTTAGGATGTCTTAAAAATATTTCTTTAGGTCACCTGGGTGGGTCATTTGGTTAAGCCTCGGCCTTTAGCTTAGGTCATGATCTCAGGGTCCTGGGATGGAGTCCCCCATCAGGCTCCCTGCGAACCTGCTTCACACTTTGCCTCTACCTTCATCTCTTGTTTCTGATGAATAAATAAAAATCTTTAAAAAATTTCTCTAACTGCCAGAATTCAATATGAAATGCCAATTTGTAGGACAGATTTTAAAAATTTAGTCCTTCAGGTTTTATGTTTCAATATCATGGTGGTCATCATTTTTTTCAAAATCATATTGTCATATTATACCTTTTGTCCTGGTTAACCTGTTTTTTTCCTCTCCCTCCTAAGCATATAGTTTCTTCTAAAGAGGAATATTTTAAATTTATGAAGGTAAAACATGGCACTTTAAATATTTATAAAATATGTAAATCCATAAAATATATGCTTTCCATATTTTAGCCCTCCCAGACTTAATACCAGATGATAGACACCATTAATAGCTATGAATTTCCTTTCAGTTTTTTTCTTCTTAACATATACAGGATCATATTTACACAGTTTATAACGACTTTTTTCATTCAATACTTTACTGACATCTTATGTCAGTGCATATTGATCTACTTTTTCATTTTTAACATCTGTATAATATTCTAGGAGCTAGGTGCAGTGTATCTTTGATAAATCCCTTAGTGCCTGATGTTTATATAATTTCCAATAACAAATTATATCATAGGTGAACATTGAAGATGATGTCTTTTTGGACTTCCATATGTGTTTTTGTGAGAAACTTTTTTTTAAAAGATTTTATTTATTTATTTGACAGAGAGATCACATGTAGGCAGAGAGGCAGGCAAAGGGAGAGGGGGAAGCAGGCTCCCCACTGAGCAGAGAGCCCGATGTGGGGCTCGATCCCAGGACCCCTAGATCATGACCTGAGCCAAAGGCAGGGGCCTAAATCACTGAGACACCCAGGCGCCCCTGTGGGAAACATTTTTATTTGTCCTTACCTCTTAGCTCAATCATACCAATCTATCTGAATATGCCTTAGTGGGCTAAAGAGACATGTCCACCTAGAACCTCAGGATGTGACCTTATTTTGAATAAGGGTTTTTACAGAAGTAATTAAGTTAAGAATTTCAAGATGAGATCATCCTAGGTTTAAGATGGACCAATTAGTAGTGTCCTTACAAGAGAAAGGAAAGGGAGATTTTATATAAAAAGAGAGACAGGATGCCTGCGTGGCTCAGTGGGTTAAAGCCTCTGCCTTTGGCACAGGTCATGATCCTAGGGTCCTGGGATCGAGCCCCACATCGGGCTCTCTGCTCCCTGGGGAGCCTGTTTCCTGCTCGCTCTCTTCCTGCCTCTCCGCCTACTGGTGATCTCTCTCTGTCAAATAAATAAGTAAAATCTTTAAAAAAATAAATAAAAAGAGAGACAGAGGAGAAAAGGCTATGTAAAGACAGAAGCAAAGATTAGAGTGATGTGTTTACAGTCCAAGAAACTACAAGAATTGCTGACAGTTACCAGAAGCTAGGAAAAGCACATGGAACAGATTTGCTCTCAGAGCTTCCAGAAAGAACCAACCCCACTGATACCAGGCTCCTAGGTTCCAGAACTATGAGAGAATAAATATCTTTTAAGTTACCAAGTTTGTAGTAATTTCTTACAACAACCCTAGGAAACTACTGCAATGCACCCATCACTTATTTAAAATTTTTAGTAATTTCCCTGGCTTTGGAAAATGTCTGATCTTCCTTACTGAGTCCCAAGGCCAGTGTGCCCCACCTCCCTCACCAGCCTCTTTTGTGCCTTTCCTTATTTTGTATGTGCACTGCCACTTTCTCAAGCTATTCCAGGAATCTTATCTGTGTGAAGATTATTTGTATTTTTTCAATGTCTTCACTCTTGCATACCACTCCCAGTCAGCTATAAGCCCTCCATGACTCCCACCCTTGAAGTAATCTTTATGTTAACTGAACTTTGTGTCTTTCTTGGAGCCCTTATGGCTTTCTACTATCTATGATAAGTATATGTGTACTTAGCATTCTTACTAGATGTTTACTTGGCATTCTTACTTGATGAACTCTTCCAGGACTCAGTCTGTGTCTTACTCATTTCTCTATCCTATGGGATACCTGTTGTGGACTGAATGTTTATGTCATCCCAGAATTTATATGTTGAAGCCCCAGTCCCCAATGTGATGTTATTTGGAGGTGAGGCTTTTAGGACGTAATTAGGCTTAGATGAGGTCATGAAGGTGCGGGTCCATGATAAGTTTAGTGCCCTGTTAAGGAGAGGAAGAATGATGAGAACTCTCTCTAACTCTGTACACATACTGAAGAATAGGCTTTTGAACATACATCCAAGAAGTTTTGAACATACACCCTTGATCTTGGACTTCCCAGTCTCCAAACTGTGAGAGACAAATGCTTATTTTTAAGCTACCCAGTTAGAGTATTTTGTTATAGTAGCTTGAACATACTCAGACAGGGCCTGATTTATTGTCTGGAACATTGAAGATGGTTAATGCATAATGGTTTTTGTTGAATATATGCCTGATTGTCCGACTAACTGAATGAATGATTATGATCCTTCCATAGTGTCAATAGTCTCTGAAAATGTCTTTCATTAGTAATATCAGTAGTATTTGAATGTCTTTGAGATCTTTTTAAATACAAAAATTCTATTTATATTAAAACTGAGTTGCTTGCTAATTATAGCTCTTTTATTACCCCAGAAGTAACCACTACCTTGATTTTTATGAAAATTATTTGTGTTTTCATTAGAATTTTTTTATTTTGTCTCTCATTTTGCATGTTATTGAGCTTGTATAAATGGAATCATCCTGTATTCTTTTGTGCCTAAATTCTTTTGTCCAACATAATGTTTATGAGATTCACCAAATGGTTGGATGTAGATATATTGAAGTTTTTCATATGAATATGCCATAGCTTATTTTTAGTTTCTACCATCAGGGGAAATTTGGGTTGTTTCTTTGTTTCTAGTTTGAAGGTACAATGAACAAAATTTTTGTGAACATCTTTGTGCATATGTCCTGGTGTACATATTTTCCTTCAAGGTATGTATCCCCAAAGTAAAAACATTGAATAACATCTTCATCCTCAGTTGATAAAACTAAATTATCTTCTGAAATTTTACTAGTTTATATTCCCATGAGAGTTATATGAGAATCCCTTTTACTCTGTATTCTCACCAAGATTTGATATTATTATACTTTTAAATTGTAGTCAATTTGATAGATGTTGCATAAGGTATATGGTGGTTTAAATTTGTATTTTTTCTGATCACTAATGAGATTGAGTACTTTTTCATATATTTGTTGAGCATTCGGAAACCTTTTATAAATTGAGGTATATTTCTTCATTATCTATTTTCGTATGTCCTATTGACTTACAGTATTATACACACACACACACACACACACACACACACACACACACATATAAATAAATAATTTATTGGTCATGTATTTTTCTTTGACATATTTATTTTTTAAAAAACATTGAAAACCCTTTATTTTTTTTTAAGATTTTATTTATTTATTTGACAGACAGAGATCCCAAGTAGGCAGAGAGGCAGGCAGAGAGAGAGGAGGAAGCAGGCTCCCTACCGAGCAGAGAGCCCGATGCGAGGCTCGATCCCAGGACCCTGGGATCATGACCTGAGCCGAAGGCAGAGGCTTTAACCCACTGAGCCACCCAGGCGCCCCAAAAAACATTGAAACCCCTTTTAATAATATTTTTGATTTCCTAATTTTCAAAATGCAAGATTCAAACCAAACTATAAAAACAAACCTAGGTTAAAAAATACAAAACATAGTGTTATAGGAATGGTGACGTGAGGAGCTTAGCAAATTCCTTCTCTAAAAAATCAATGAGTTTTGACAAAAATGTCAAAAACAACCATATAAAAAGCAGGAAATTCACCAGTCATACACAAAAGTTGACAAGAGTTTATTCCAGAAAAACTACTGACCATTGCAAGAGAAGTGGGAGTTTTTGACACTTTGACCTGAGGCTTCTCTTGGCTCCACTCCTCTCCCCAGCTCTATCATCATGGTAACTCTACCAGGATGGGACAAATTGAGAATCAGCAGCTTTGGTGGTAGAAGAGGCTGACTTGATTTTTGGTATAGTGTGCACAGAAACCTCATGGTACTAGGCTTTATCAGAAATAGTAATGATCTCAGTGGCAAATGAAAAGGGAAGACCAACATTACAGATAACCTGAGGTTGTAATCCTGATTTGGGCAGGCAGTAGTTTAGCAGCCTAGCCAGAAATTTATCAGTGACATTCAGGAAATGAGGCAGCTATGGCTGACTTTAATAAGAAAGAATTACTATATTCTTGGTATAATAGAAGTCTGTGGATATGCACAAGCCAGTGTACCATCAAGAAAGACTAGACATGATCTTATCCATATGTCTCTACCTGAATATAATGTCTTATGTATATACAGAGAAGAAATAG
This sequence comes from Mellivora capensis, assembly GCA_004024625.1. Taxonomy (NCBI): domain Eukaryota; kingdom Metazoa; phylum Chordata; class Mammalia; order Carnivora; family Mustelidae; genus Mellivora; species Mellivora capensis. Next base: position 25,054 of record PISX010022849.1, read on the forward strand.
ATGGCTCTGTGGAAGGTAAAAGCTTGGAAGACTTATAAACTGTGAACTTGAATGCATCCCTAAATTAATACACAGATCCAGTGGTAAAAATAGAAGCCTTATTGGTCCAAGGTGTTTGAACAACCTTTGACCAATCATTGACTGACCACTAAATTATGTTTATGTAGGGCAACTCCAAGGAAGTCAGGCTTAAATATGGAAACAAAACTTTAGAAAAAATTGAGTAGAGACATAAGTGGCCCTACACCATAGAAAGGAGAAAAGTATTCCATGTGAGTCACGAAACAGAGAAACAAAACCCAGAAGGAAAAACAACAACAACTCCTAACAGGAGGATAAGAATCCAGAGTTGCTATAATGTATTATCTAAGTATTTAATGCTTCCAAAAAATATTGTGAGGTATGCAAAGAAACAGAAGAGTATTATCCACTTTTATGTATTTTTTATTGTATTTATTTTTAATTGATTTATCTTAAAAGATTTATTTATTTATTTGAGAGGCAGAGAGAGCACCAGCAAGAAGGGCAGAGGGAGAGGGAGAGAGAATCTCAACCAGACTACACACTGAGCTCAGAAACTGACAAGGGCTTAATCTCAGGACCCTGATATCGTGACCTAAGGTGAAATCAAGAGTTGGATGCTTAACCAACTCTGTCATTCAGGCACCCCTTTTTTTGTTATTTTTTTTAAAGATTTATTTATTTGAGAGACAGATTGAAAGGAGGGGCAGAGGAAGAGGGAGAGAGAATCTTAAGCTGACTCTAGGGGCTTGATCTCAAGGCCTTGAGATCATGACCTGAGCCAAAACTAAGAGCTGCATGCTTATCTGAGCCATCCAAGTGCCCCAAATATGATCCACCTGTTTGTTTGTTTGTTTAATATTTTATTTATTTACTTAACACAGAGAGACACAGTAAGAGAGGGAACACAAGCAGGGGGAGTGGGAGAGGGAGAAACAGGCTTCCTGCTGAGCAGGGACCCCAGTGCAGGGCTTGATGTCAGGATTCTGGGATCATGATCTGAGCTGAAGACAGATGCTTAATGACTGAGCCACCCAGGTGCCCCTATGATCCCCTTTAAAAGGAAGGTATAATAATTCTCATGCTTTTAGTATTCACAATTTTAATAACAAATAGAGAATATCACTAAAAACAAAGATATGACAAAAAAAGAACTAAGTGTGAATTATGTCATTGAAAAATAAAGTAACTGGAATTAAAAATTCATTTGAGGGGAATGAACATAATCTCTAAGCTGGCAGAAGAAAGATTTAGCAAACTTGAAGATAGATCAGTGAAAATTATCCAATATGTAGAATAGAAAGAAAATAATCACAGAGAGATTCAATTATCATATGGTTTCACTTATTTGCGGAGCATAACAAATAACATGGAGGACATGGGGAGATGGAGAGGAAAAGGGACTTGAGGGAACTTGGAGGGGAAGATGAACCATGAGAGACTGTGGACTCTGAGAAACAACCTGAGGGTTTTGAAGGGGCGGGGGGTGGGAGGTTGGGGGAGCCAGGTGGTGGGTATTATGGAGGGCACGCATTGCATGGAGCACTGGGTGTGGTGCAAAAACTATGAATTCTGTTACGCTGAAAAGAAATTTAAAAAATGTTAAAAAAATTAAAAAGAAAATAATCAAGAAGTATGAGCAGAATTTCAGAGATCTGTGGGATCAAGCATACCAATATATGTGTAAAAGAAGATACAGAAAGAGAGGAGAGAGTAAAGGAGGAAAAAAAGGTATTTGAAGAAATAAAGGACAAATTCTTTCCAAATTTGAAAACGGTATGAATTTATGTATCTGAGAAGTTACGTGAAACCTCCAACTAGGGTAGACAGAATGATAATCACACCTAGACATCATAGCCAAGCTGTTGAAAGTCAGTGACAAAGAAAAAATCTTGAAATCAGTAAGAGAACAATCATGCACAGAGAAACAACAATATGATTAAAAACTGGCTTCTCAGAAATAGTGGAAGCCAGAAGAGAGTGGGATGATAAATTTAAAGTATTGGAGGGGCGCCTGGGTGGCTCAATGGGTTAAGCCTCTGCCTTCGGCTCAGGTCGTGATCTCAGGATCCTGGGATCAAGTCCTGCATCGGGCTCTCTGCTGGGCGGGGAGCCTGCTTCCTCCTCTCTCTCTCTTTGCCTGCCTCCCTGCCTACTTGTGATCTCTCTCTGTCAAATAAATAAGTAAAATCTTTAAAAAAAAAAAAGTACTGGAAAAATGTTGTCAAGTAAGAATTCTATATTCAGCCAAAAATTCCTTCAAAAATAAAGTGGAAATAAAAACATTCTCAGATAAACAAAGACAGAGAATTCACTACTTGAAGACCTGCCTTATTATAAATACTAAAGGAAGTCCTTCAGGATGAAAGAAAATGACACCAGCTAGTAATTTTTAAAAACTATGACTAAGATGCTAAGAGCTTTAATGGAAGAAATAGACAATATGCAAGAACAGATACTGCAAGCAAAGATGTGGAAATTCTAAGAAAGAACCAAAACAATACTCTGGAGATTAAAAACACTGTAACAGAATTGAAGAATGCCTTTAATGGATTCATTAGTAAATTGGACATGGCTGAAGAAAGAATGTGTGAGCTTGAGGATATGACAGTGAGTCTTCCACAATTGAAAAGCAAAGAGAAAAAAAAAACTTGAACAAAATATTCAAGAACTGTGGACAACAATAAAGGTTGTAACATATATGTAATAGGAATACCAGAAGGAGAAAAAAGAGAGAAGGGAAGAGAAGCAGTATTTGAAGTGATAATGACTGAGAATTTTCCCAAATTAATGTAGGACACCAAACTGTAGATCCAGGAAGCTCAGAGAACAGCGGGCAGGATAATTGTCAAAAGAAAATTATATTGAAACTACAGGCTATCAAAGGCTGAAAGATATCAAAGATATCAAGATACAGACTCCTGAGAGAAGTCAGAGGGGAAAAAAATCTTACTGACATAAGAATTATATCTGATTTCTCCTCAGAAACCATGTTAGCAAGAAGAGAGTGGAGTGAATATTTAAAGTGTTGAGAGAAAGAATATACACAGCTAGAATTTTGTACCCTGCAAAATTATCCTCGAAAGTGAAGGAGAAATAGGCTTTCTCAGACAAACGAAAATTGAGGGTATTCTGTTGCTGATAGTACTGCCTTGCAAGAAAGTTAAAAGAAGTTCTTCAGAGAGAAGGAAAATGATATCGGTGAGAAACTTGGATCTACATAAAGAAAGACATTTAGAGAATGAAAAACTGAGTCTAAAATAAAAATTTTAATTTTTTTTATTCTAAATTGATATAACTGGTAACAATTTGCTCAAAATAATAACAGCAATATTTCTGTAATGTAGTGATTGTCATGTTTGCCGGACAAAATAATAATAGCAACAATGGATTTGATTATGTATGTTTAAATATATATATGTTTATATATGTGTGTGTGTGTTTATGAATGTTTATGTGTAAGAGAAATGAATGACAGCAGTGAATCAAAGCACAGGAGGGAAGAATGATGAATATTTTGTTATTATAAGGTGCTTATTAACAGTACTTGTGAAGTGGCATGTTATTTGAAACTTGGATTAGTTGTAAATTTACACAGCAAGCTCCAAGGCAACAACTAAAACAGGAAAAAAATCTAATTGATATGCTAAGAAAGTAGATAAAAGGAATAATATAAAATATTCAGTTAAAATCAGAAAAGGCAGAAAAAGTATGGAAGACAAAAATAGGAATAAAGAACAAGAGCCACAAAAGCTGTGGCAAATATGGTAGTTCGAATCCAACTATATTGATATCTCTACTTTAAACGTCAGATCTCAATACACCATTTAAAAAACAGAGATTCCCATTTTCAGCAGTGTGGGTGGAACTAGAGGGTATTATGCTAAGCAAAATAAGTCAGAGAAAGACAAATACCATATGATTTCACTCATATGTGGAACTTAAGAAACAAAGCAGATGAACATAGAGGAAGGGAAGGAAAAATAAAATAAGATGAAAATAGAGAGGAAAGAGGCAAACCATAAGAGACACAGAATTCTAGGAAACAAACAGGGTTCCTGGAGGGGTGGTGGGTGGAGAGAAGGGATAATTGGGGGATGGGCATTAAGGAGGGCACTTGATGTAATGAGCACTCGGTATTATATGCAACTGATGAATCACTAAATTCTACCCCTGAAAATAATAGTACACTGTATGTTAATGAAATTGAGTTTAAATAAACAATATTTTATTAGTTTCAGGTGTTTATATAGTGACTCAACAATTCTATACATTATGCAGTGCTCATTATGTGCACTTAATCCTACCTTTACCTATTTTACTCATCCCCCCCCCCACCACCTCCTTTCTGGTAATCATCAGTTTGCTCTTTATAGTTAAGAGCCCATTTTTGTTTTGTTTTTCTTTTTTTCTTTGTTCATCTCTTTTGTTTCTTAAGTTCCACATATGAGTAAAATAACATGGTATTCATTCTTCTCCAACTGACATATTTCACTTAGCATTTTACCCTCTAAATCCATCCATGCTGTTGGAAATGGCAAGATTTCAACCTTTTTAAATGGCTGAATAATACTCCGTTGTATAAATATACCACATGTTTATCCATTCATCTGTCAGTAGACATTTGGGCGGCTTCCTTAAATTGGCTATTGTAAATAATACTGCAATAAATGTAAGGGTGCATACATCTTTTCAGATTAGTGTTAACATATTCTTTGGAATACCTAGTAGTGGAATTACTGGATCATATGGAAATCTTTTTTTTAATTTTATTTTTATACATTTTATTAATTATTTCCTTCTTCCTTCCTTTATTTTTTAAATTTTGATTTTTTAATTTCATTTCGGCATAACAGTATTCATTGTTTTTGCACCACACCCAGTGCTCCATGCAATAGTGCCCTCCCTAATACCCAACGCCAGGCTCCCCTAACCTCCCATCCCCCGCCCCTTCAAAACCCCTCAGGTTGTTTTTAAGGCCATAGTTTCTCATGGTTCACCTCCCCTTTCAATTATAAGTGAAACCATATGATAATTGACTCTCTCTGTTTGACTTATTTCACTCAGCATAATCTCTTGCAGTCCCATCCATGTTGCTACAAAAGTTGGGTATTCATCCTTTCTGATGGAGGCATAATACTCCATAGTATATATGGACCACATCTTCCTTATCCATTCATCTGTTGAAGGGCATCTTGGTTCTTTCTGCAGTTTGGCGACCGAGGCCATTGCTGCTATAAACATTGGTGTACAGATGGCCCTTTTTTTCACTACATCTGTATCTTTGGGGTAAATACCCAGTAGTGCAATTGCAGGGTCATAGGGAAGCTCTATTTTTAACTTCTTGAGGAATCTCCACACTGTTCTCCAAAGTGGCTTCACCAACTTGAATTCCCACCAACAGTGTAAGAGGTTTCCCCTTTCTCCACATCCTCTCCAACACACGTTGTTTCCTGTCTTGCTAATTTTAGCCATTCTAACTGGCGTGAGGTGGTATCTCAATGTGGTTTTAATTTGAATCTCCCTGATGGCTAGTGATGATGAACATTTTTTCATGTGTCTGATAGCCATTTGTATGTCTTCATTGGAGAAGTGTCCGTTCATGTCTTCTGCCCATTTTTTGATATGATTATCTCTTGTGAGTGTGTTGAGTTTGAGAAGTTCTTTATAGATCCTGGATATCAACCTTTTGTCTGTACTGTCATTTGCAAATATCTTCTCCCATTCCGTGGGTTGCCTCTTTGTTTTGTTGACTGTCTCCTTTGCTGTGCAGAAGCTTTTGATCTTGATGAAGTCCCAAAAGTTCATTTTTGCTTTTGTTTCCTTTGCCTTTGGAGACAT
>PISX010022850.1:0-30912 GCA_004024625.1 Mellivora capensis
TGCTTTGCTCAATTTTCCATTGCTCAGACCTACTGCATCAAAGCAGCCTTGGGGCACCTGGGTGGCTCAGTTGGTTCAGCATCAGTCTTTGGATCTGGTCATGATCTCGGGATCCTGAGATTGAGCCCCATGTCAGGCTCCATGCTCAGCAGGGAATCTGCTTGTCTGTCTTCCTCAGAATCTCCCCCAGCTTGCGCTCTCTCCCTTTCTCAAAGAAATAAAATCTTTGGAAAAATAAGATAAAAGTGGACTCTACAATTTATTCAGTAGGTGAAGATTCAAACCCACCCAGAATTCTCTCTCTATTGCACTCCCCAAGTTAGGGGTGGGAGAGGGGGAGACAAAGTGGAAGAAATGTTAAACAAAGCCAAATGGATTTCACAGAGTTATTGCCCGCAAATCAGGAAAATAAGGAACTGAATCACTTTTTCATTCTTAACTAACTTGAGGGATTTTTGAGGTGGAAGCAGAAAGAACATTCTTGCCTCCTAGAATTATCCTCTTGCTGCCAGTAGAGTATGTGGTTACCCTGGACTGGTACTGGGGCAGCAGCCAAGGGCCCCTACCTCACTCTCAATTTATTAAAATCCCCAGGGATTGCCCATTCTATGCTGCACAGTCTTTTATTTCTAGATGAAACAAGCCTGTAAAATTCTGCAAAATTGTTGTGATGTATTTTCTGCTAGACCAACTAGCAAGAGCTTTCTAGATACATTATTATTGTGGCCATTGTTACTGTTATTATGATCATATTACCAGTACTTTGGTAATTTTGCTTCTTCTCTCTTGCTCTACCTTACTTTTGAGGGGTAATAAGATAGTAGAAATATGCAATCTCCTTCACCCTTTCCCTGAATCTGATCAAGTTCTGCAAAATCTAGAGCCTAAAAACTGCTACTTGTTGGATATTGATAAAATTGGGAATTATTGCTAATTTTTTAGATGTGATCAATGGCCTACCTATTTCATTCGACATCTGAAGCTTAACGTTTTTAAACCCTAAATCTCTACATGACTAAATTATTTTCAGTAATAATCATGTCATCAAACTGATAATAATAATGGCCAGAAAAATAGTGAATTTTTATTTTATTAAACTTTGGGTATACAAAACATGCCAGTAAGATTAAAAAAAAAAGAAACAAAGATTGCATTAAAATGAAAAAATGTAATGGATTAATTCTATGAATTACATTAATTTAATTTGTAAGGTAAAAAAATTATACCTATATATTGTGTATGTTATTTGAATAATAACATTAGAGTTTAATTACAATTAAATAAAAATGCCAACTAAAATAAAGATATTATTCAACTTAACTGAGATGTTTTATGTATGAACTAAAACTTACTAGCCTTCTGCTCAAGAGTTCCAGTCTGCTCCAAGTCATGCGTTTCCATGTTTGCCATAAACCATTTATGAGATCTAGTCTTTATAAAACCAGGACTGGCCCGTATCTGATTTCTGTCCACAAAACTAAAGCTGTTTCATTATTAGAAAATGTAAAATTACCAAAGAAAAATATTTCACCTTGCAGTTTGAACTGTCTTGCTGTTTTAAATTTTAAACCCAAATAATGACTCCAAGTGGTCACATAGAATGGCAGAATTTAAGTCATCTTCTCTTTCTTTGTCTTTACACTGACTACGCCAACATTAATTTCAAATCTGGTTAGATGCAAGAATATTAATACCTCCCAGGGGCTTCTGACACAAGCTATTTTTCCCTCATCTCCAACCCTCCCAACCTAGCTCAATGATTCCAAACCATTAGGAATACCAGGGGCCAGATGTGTAACTGGAAATTCTCTAACTACAATGTTTATTTTAAAATAGGTAGTAAAGGGGTGCCTGGGTGGCTCAGTCAGTTAAGCATCTGACTTTTGGCTCAGGTCATGGTCCCAGGGTCCTGGGACCAAGCCCCAGGTTAGGCTCCTAGCTCACTGAGGAGCCCTGCTTTCTCCCTCTCCCTCCTCTTGTGCCCTCTCCCTCCTCAAGTAAATAAATAAAATCTTAAAAAAAAAAAAGTGGCAGCAAAAAGGGGCGCCTGGATGGCTCAGTTGGTTAAGTGTCTGCCTTCTGCTCAGGTCATGACCTCAGGGTCCTGGGATGGAGCCTGTCCTTGCTTGGCCGTCGGGGGGTGGGGGTGGAGGGTGTGTGTGTGTGGGTTGGGCGGGTAGATAGTGTCTGCCTATGCCTGTGCCTGTCCCTCACCTTCTCCCTCTGCCCCTCCCCTCATTTGTGCTCTCTGTCTCTCTCAAATAAATAAACAAAAATCTTTTATTTATTTATTTATTTTTAAGAGGGAGAAGCTGAAGGCAGATGCTTAAACCACTGAGCCACCTAAATAAAAATCTTTTAAAAAATAAATTAAAAATAAAAATAAATTAATTTAAAAATTAAAATTAAAATAGGTAGTAAAAAGTGCTAATTTGAAGCTTAACTACATATTATTCATCTATATCCAGCAATTGTTTACAACTAAACAAAATTTGGGGGGAGAAGTGTTTTATCACTGACATCGTTTAGAATTGCCAGTGCATGGTAGGTTTTTATTGTGGTTTTTTTATCCTTTCCAACAATGCACCCTGTTATTGCCTGCACCCAGGGCAGACCACCCTGCTGCTTCACCATTACATTAGCGCAATACTGAGACTGAGAAACTGAAGACCATGAAAAAAAGCTGTTTTTTCTCTTCGTTCCTTTTCCTGCTTCTATTCTTGCTGGGACTTGCACCCCTTTCTTAACACATGCCTTAATTTATGTCCTCCTTATAAAGGTCAAGGAGTTAATGATTTCTTTGGAGACTTCCAGCACAACAGATAACATCTGTGGAGTGCCTAGGTGAGGTCATCATGAACCTTTTCTAAGACCTTGGACTCCAAACACCTTGACACCAAGACCCCTGGTTCCATGGCATAAATGACTTATAGGGGATACCTGAGGACTCATCCTTGCTCAACCAGTTCCTAGATGCCTGAGAGGACTCGCACATCCCAGACCATCTTCCTCAATAAAAACTCCAGGCCCCCAAGCAAAGCCAACACTCACACTCCTTTTCCTTTCCGAGTCTCCCAGATACTGTATTTCAGGATTTCTTTTCCTTCAGTGCCCAAAGTTCTTGGTCATGCTATTTCAAAGAATGAGGAGGTAGACCAGACAAAGAGTGATGGGCAGCAAAGCAAGGTTTACCAAGAGTACAAAGCTCTCGAAGCATGAGGGACCCAAGAGGATTTGCTACCGGAATTCCTAAGTCTAGGGGGTTTGTTGGAGGGCTGTTTTAATCTGATGAACCCTCCTTGTGCCTGTCACCCCATCAGGTTTTTGTCATCTACCTATCACATGGGAAGGGGTAGAGGGTATATAATCATTTTAGGGGTGGAGTCCTTTTAGGGCAGGGGCCCTTGTCCCTGCCTATCTCTTTTCCAATTATCCTTTATCACTACCATAAGCAGATCTTTGAAACTTTTCACTCGTGCATACTTAGAAATTTTCACTATAGTGATACCTGTTTCCAGCTAAGCCATTGCTTTCAAGTGAATAAAACAGTTTGTGGTGTCAAATTAAAAAACAAAAATCCTTAGGTAAGGAAAGACTTTATTCAAAAAGATTAATGCAGGGTGGGAAGGATGGGAGGGGCCATTGCAATAGGGAGAACTTTCTGACAGTATGCAAGTGTCTCAAAGGTTAGAAAGGATTTTTCTTTTCTAGGGAAGAGTAAACAAGAATGGGATGAAAGGGTGAGCTGGTAAGACTGGATAGTAAATCACAGAATGCCTTATGCTGAGGTCAGCCTATTTTCAGCTGGGTCCTTTTTTATTTTTTATTTTTTTAAGATTTTATTTATTTATTTGACAGAGAGAAATCACAAGTAGGCTGAGAGGCAGGCAGAGAAAGAAAGAGAGGAAGAAGCAGGCTCCCTGCTGAGCAGAAAGCCCGATGTGGGGCTCCATCCTAGGACCCTGGGGTCATGACCTGCGCCGAAGGCAGAGGCTTTAACCCACTGAGCCACCCAGGCGCCCCCCTTTTACTTTTTTAAACTTTATTTATTTGTCCGAGGGAGAGAGAGAGCATGAGTAGGGGGGCAGGACAGAGGGAGAAGCAGATTCCCCGTTGAGCAGAACCCTGAGATTATGACCTGAAATCACGACCTAAGCTAAACTAAAGGCAGACCAACTCAGACACCCAAGTGCCCCTTCAGCTGGATCCTTAAAGCAGGGTTTTGATGGCTCAGACTGAGGGTGGGTGAAAGTTTAGGAGCCTGGGGGGAAAGGGAAACACAATCTAAATTCAATTAACAAGAACTTTCTTTCTAATTCCATGGGATAAGCAGTTTAGCTAGTCATTTATGAGATAGTAAGGAAATTCAATGGGTCTGTGTGGGCCTTGTTAAGGGCATCTGTGAGTTCTACCTAAGTTATATGTGGAAGGTTGGTTCTTTGCAATAAGCAAGTTTGTACAACACCAAAGGTACAGAGGTTTCTTAACTTTAATCTGTTTTCCAGAATCACTAGTGTTAAAGCACAAAAATTCAACTAGAGTAAATCTGAAGATCTCATTTGCTTTATTAATCCGTTCAATGATTGGGCAGCATTCCACCCAGGAAGGAGAGGGGAGCTCCTAGGAGTTGTCTAAAAATGAAAAGTGTTTATAGGAAGGAGGTAGGGCAAGGAACTTATTAGGAATTGTTTCAGGCAAGGAATTGTTTCAGGCAGAGCCACTTTCCCTTGGAGGGGGACGGGAGAAGAGCAGGGGGTATTACTAAGCAGATTGCCTCATCTTCCTTTGGGGGATGGGAAAGACACATGTGACAGATTACCTCACTGGTACTGGTCAGAAAATTCCTGACTGACCGGTTAAGACTCCATTTCTGCAGGAGGTTGAAACTGCAATTAGGTTAGGTATTAAGCCCATGTGATGATTTGGACTAGCATAAGAGACTCCATCTTGTGCCCATGGTTTTCTTTTTAACACTGGGTTTAGGTAACACTAAACATTGTCAGTCCCCTGTCTTGTTCAGGACAATCATATCATTTGCAACCGAACCACTCAACGGGATCATAAATCTTACTAGGTGAAGCAGTGCCTAAGAAATCATCTCTTGTTGGTGGTGTCCCTGCAAAATCAGCCGAACCATCTATTAAGAGGTGGTCAGTCATCTTAAAAGAAGGATGCCTAAAATGAAAAATAAATATTAATATAAAAATTGTATTACGGAGCGCCTGCGTGGCTCAGTCGGTTAAGCGTCTGCCTTCAGCTCAGGTCATGATCCTAGGGTGCTGGGATCAAGCCCCACATCAGGCTCTCTGCTCAGTGGGGAGCCTGCTTTTCCCTCTCCTGCCTGTTGCTCTGCTTACTTGTGCTCTCTCCTCTCTTATCTCTCTGTCAAATAAATAAATGAATAAATAAATAAAATCTTTTTAAAAAATTGTATTATAGACTAAGTTTGGTAGATGAAAATCTTTCAGTTATATAGCAGTGTTCACTGAAGCTACGAAGTAGATGATTTGAGCAGTGCTGTCCCCAGTTGGGGTTACTTTTCATATTAGGGCATGCATGACTGGCACATTTTTTTAAAGATTTTTATTTATTTATTTGACAGACAGAGATCATAAGTAGGCAGGTAGAGAGAGAGAGAGAGGAGGAAGAAGGCTCCCCACCAAGCAGGAAGCCCAATGTGGGGCTCGATCCCAGGACCCTGGAATCATGACCTGAGCCAAAGGCAGAGGCTTCAACCCACTGAGCCACCCAGGTGCCCCTGACTGGAGCATTTTTGCCAGGCTTCCCAGTAGCCCAAACAGTGGCTTGTCCAAAGAGAAAAGCAGCCCATGCACAGACCACTGTGATGAGTCCTTCCAGGTACACGTGAAATAGCAGGGCTTTAATTCTCAATGCTTCTTCAGATCTTAAAGAATAAGGCCAGCTATAAGAGTTCTAATAAGGACCTGAGCAATCAGATCTTTCTTTTTAGTTCTTTACCATTATTTTTTAAAGATTTATTTATTTATTTGGGAGAAAGAGAGAGAGAGCGTGCACCCACCACCACCCACATGTGAGTGGGGGAGGGGTAGAGGGAGCTGATCTGAAGAGGCCTCTCTGCCTACTGAAAAGCTCAATGTAGGACTCAATCCAAGAACCCTGAGATCATGACCTGAGCCGACACCAAGCTGAAACACTTAACTGAGCCACCAAGGTGCCCCACCTTTTTTTTTTTTTTAGTTTATTCTTAATTTATTTTTATTTTTATTTTTTAAGTAAGCTCTAGACCCAACGTGGGGCTTGAACTCATAGTCCCAAGATCCAGACTCACATACTCTACTGACTGAGCCAGCCAGGAGCCCCCTGAGTAGTCAGATTTTAATTCTTAACACTAAGTCAAGAAAGGAGGGAGAAAAGTTGGAAACATTAGTGTGGAGGATTGTGGCCAGACATTGAAGAAAAATGGAAGAATTAAAACTTTAGTAAAACTTGGGACACCTGGGTGGCTCAGTTGGTTGGACGACTGCCTTCGGCTCAGGTCATGATCCCGGAGTCGAGGGATAGAGTCCCGAATCGGGCTCCCAGCTCCACGGGGAGTCTGCTTCTCCCTCTGACCTTCTCCTCGCTCGTGCTCTCTCTCACTGCCTCTCTCTCAAATAAATAAATAAAATCTTAAAAAAAAAAAGAATCTCAGATTAAACTTTTAAATATCTCACAAGACTGGGAGGCCAAGCCAAGAACTCAACCCTAGATTTTACCTGTAATACCTTTAGATTCGGATGAATCATTCTCTTTTCAAGGTCCCCAAAATATCACCCGTTTCCTGGGCCTGCTAGGATGTGACCTTCTTAGTCTCATGTAAGGCTAGAAACTCTTTAAGCCTGGTACCAGGCTGGGTTTTCCCAAGAGACCTTTGTAGGCATTAGTTCATAAAACTAATCTTAGCTCCTTTAAGTACTGGGTCATTTCTGATTCTGTAACTATCATTCTCAAATATGACATTTGAGTCAGTCAAAGCCTTGGATATATAACCAATATTTCCAATTATGTACTGTTAACAAAGGGGAGAGATACTTACTTAACCTATGCAAATAATTATGTTGCCATGAAAATAAGAACACTCATCAGAATCTCCAAATTCTGGAGGGCTCAGGCAAGGGGGAAAAAGACACAAATGTTTCATTTGTTTACAAAAGCATTATTTATCAATTTATTATGAGTTACAGATAGTGAAAGAGAAAAGGGTTCCTTATATCCAAAAAACAGAGTAGCATCCACGATATTACAAACAAAACCCATCATCCTTCCTCAGTTCAGTCAGTCCTATATAATTAATTCTATTCTGCTCAATCTTGGGTAGGCAATCTTTTTTTTTTTTAAGATTTTATTTATTTATTTGTCAGAGAGAGAGTGAGTAAGCACAGGCAGACAGAGTGGCAGGCAGAGGCAGAGGGAGAAGAGAAGCAGGCTCCCTGCCGAGCAAGAAGCCCAATGTGGGACTCGATCCCAGGACACTGGGATCATGACCTGAGCTGAAGGCAGCCACTTAACCAACTGAGCCACCCAGGTGTCCCGGGTAGGCAATCTTTTGAACCCTTCAGCTTCTCCACTGAAGTTCTAGAAATCCTAACTCAATCCAGTGGTATTTCTATGGGAAACAAAGGCAGAAGGAAATGTGGATAAAACTAAATATCCTCATAACCATGAATTCTGTTACGCTGAAAAGAAATTTAAAAAATTTAAAAAAAAATAATAAATAAATAAATAAATAAAAGAAAAAAAAAATCCTCATAACCTGCAGCGCATTGGTAAGGACTTGAGCCAGGCAGAGTATAATGTTCCTCCAGGAAACTCCCAGTTGTCTTACTGTTAATGCCTTGCTAGAGAGAAAAACCACCTTAGTTTGAAATAGCAAGGCCTCTAGCTTCCCGAGAGTCTTCTTCAGCATATGAAAAATCCTTTGGGACACCTCCCTTTTTCCTTACCTCCGAGCCCCTACCTTACTCCCAACTATATAATCAGCCATTCCTCAAACCCCCAGTGTAGCAGCTCTTTCGGGGGTCCTGTCCTGTGCTTTAATAAAACCACCTTTTTGCACCAAAGATGTCTCAAGATTCTTTCTTGGCCATTGGCTCTGGACCCCAACAACACACCACTCCAAAAACTATACCCGTATATTCTCAAAGCTATTTAAGCAATGCCGTCAGACCACACCCCCCACCCCCGACCCCCGCCTGGGCCATAGAGTACCTAGAATCATCTTTTCCATGGAGTCTCCTTTTTTGATGGAAGATGAGAAAGTACTTTAAATTTTCTCTCATTTTTAATCTTTTTTTTTTTTGAAGATTTTATTTATTTATTTGAGACAGAGAAAGAGTTGAGAGCATAAGGGGAAAGAGGGGGAGAGGGAGAGGGAGAAGCAGATGCCCTCCTGAGCAGGAAGCCTGACTCGGGGTTGGATTCCAGGACCCTGGAATCATGACTTGAGCTGAAGGCAGATGCTTAACCCACTGAGCCACCCAGGCGCCCATCATTTTTCACCTTTAATTTGACACCTTTTTCTACATGGCCAATAAAAGATTCCTGGCAAGAGTTTTTGGAAAAACCTCAGTTTTACCTCCTACCTTTCTCTCCTGTGTATCTCCTTTACTACTCAGAAGCTTCACTTCTGACATTTCTGACACAACCAACAAATATGCATTGTGGGGTTTTCCCCATGCCAAACAATTCTCTGGGACACTCAGCTGAGCATCCCATAATTAAACTCAATTCTAACACTACCAACCTGGAAGCAATGCCAATCCCACAGGTTAAGGGCTCAGTCCCAAAGACTACTCTGACCCCACTCCAAGTGTCAGTCCAAAGTAATAGGCCCCCAGGCTACCCTCAACTTCCATCCAATTTGGCTACAAACAGGGGGTTCCCATGATTCCTTTCTCAGGTTCCATTGCTAGAATGGCTCACAGAACCCAGAGAAACACTTATATTTACCAGTTTATTTTTTTAAGATTTTATTTGACAGAGAAAGAGAAACAGAGAGAGAGGGAGAGAGATCACAAGTAGGCAGAGCATCAGGCAGAGGGAGAGGGAGAAGCAGGCTCCCTGCTGAGGAGGGAGCCCCAATGAGGGGGTTGATTCCAGGACCCTGGGTTCATGCCCTAAGCCAAGGGCAGATGCTTAACCGACTGAGCCCCCCAGGTGCCTCTGCTTACCAGTTTAGTAAAGGATATGATAAAGGCTATGGATAACAGCCAAAGAGAAACACAAGGGGATGTCTGAGAAGGTCCTAAGTGCCAGAGTTTCTGTCCCCATGGAGTTTAGGTGCATCACACTTCTGGTGGATATATTCACCTGCTTGGAAGCTCTCTGAACCCTGTACTATCAGGTTTTATGGAGGCTTCTTCATGTGGCATGTTCAATTATCAGCTCCATTTCCAGCCCCCCTTCCTGGGGTGGAGGATGAGGGGTGGGACTTAAAATTCCAAACTTCTGATCAGGGCTTGGTCTTTCTGGTGACCAGTCCCCATCCAGGAGCCAACCCAGAGTCACCTCAATAGAACAAAAGATGCTCCTAGTGTTCTTATCACTTAGGAGTTTATAAGAGTTTTCAAGCTCTGTGACACAGACAGGGAGAAAGACAAATATTAGAACAAGACAGGCTCATAGCACTCTTTTTTTTTTTTAAGATTTTATTTATTTATTTGACAGACAGAGATCACAAGTAGGCAGAGAGGCAGGCAGAGAGCAAGGAGGAAGCAGGCTCCCCATGGAGCAGAGAGCCCAACGTGGGGCTCGATCCCAGGACTCTGGGATCATGTCCTGAGCCGAAGGCAGGGGCTTTAACCCACTGAGCCACCCAGGCACCCCGGCTCATAGCACTCTTACCAATTAGGAAATTACAGGCGTTTTTTAAAGCCTTGTGCCAGGAACCAGGGGTAGACAACAATACATATATTTTCTATAATCTCATACCAAGCAACTTCAGTGTAGTTTCTAAGTGGGAAAGGAGGAATTGACAAGATAAAAGCATGTAAAGTATTAAAATATACCCTTTCTGCTAAGAATTGAGTCCTTGTTATTATGAAATGGGCTTGTGATTATTAGGTGTATTACAGGTTTCAGCTTGATTCTCTACCATAACAAATTGGGAAATGAAAACCCATTATTCCTTCAAAAACGTTTAAAACGAAACAATTTTGAACACCTAAGATTCCATTTTGTGCTATTAACTTAATACCTCAAACTAGACTTTTCTGACCATTTTAAGAAATACAAGGTAAGGAAGGAGAAAGAAAAAAAGAAACACATGTAAATAAAGGAACATAGTTTTCAGGAAGCTGAGAGCTATAGTCTATCATACCGGGCTCTTGGTTCAGTATTTATGTTAAATCTAACCACAAAGACAGGCCTATATGAAACCTAAACAAATTGAGCTTAAATCAGTGGGAAGTTAAGTGATAAAATCTTGCAACTTTATTCAGAGTTAAAACAAAGGGAGAGAGAATTTCCTGGCATTATGATACAAACACTTGATTCAGCATTTTTAAAATTAATCCCCACATCCCTATTATTTCTATCAACTATAAAGTGTGCTTTTTAAAAAAAGAATGTTATTTTTATTCAGGAAATTTTCCTAAGAAACCTGGGCGCTCAAAAAATATTAGTGCCTATTACATCATGTGTGGTTCCCCCCGCCAATATCAGAATAGAGGCTGGCTACAGACAGTGGTCCCTGGTACCACCCCCCCAAAAGTAAAGATTATCTCAGTTATCAGTGTGTGGAAGGACTTTGTTTTAATAAAGCTGAAATTATATCTTACAACAAGATTTTTTTTTAAATGGTTAGTTACATGAGAGATAGCATGCTCAGTTCGACATACCGCATTTTCAAAACAATAATAAGGAAGAAAAATGTATCTAGAGCAGTGTTCATCAAAGTGAATACTGGCCCTTGGAGAGCACTGGTAAAGATAAGATGAAGGGAAATGTGGTTAGAGAATATTCTCCTGTTTCCTCCATATAGAGGTGGCAAGGGGCTGGATTCCTCCCTCCACCAAAGATCTCAGCTCCTGTAAGGTAGTTCTCCCCACACAGCTCTCTCTGTGTCTCCAGTTCTAGCCATCAATCCTTCCCCTTGCCCTCTTGTTCTTGGGATGGCTCTGCTACCAGCGTCTGGGTGCTATGCCTTGTGGATTCCCTACACCCTGCCCACTTTGCTCCTACTCTACTCATTAACCTTTCCTTGAATTATCACAGTTTGAATGTTCAGGCTTTTTCATGGTAGAACCCTAACTAACAGAACAACCATCTCTATTGCTGAGTATTATCAAGAGTTTGGATGATGGTTCTGAGCCAGTTTGAATCTTTCACCGGTGGGACACTGAGTTGAGTTGAACATAGGATAGGGCATAAGAAGTAATGTAAAAATAATGGTGAGGCCTAACACACACCTAGCACAAAACTTGGCATGTTTTTGCTGGACTATGGAAAAATTTAGCCTCTTGAGTTTATGAGTGAGCACAATCGGAGCAATAAATTGTGCTGCTCAAACAGCAGCTCAAGGCTGAAGGGTGACCAGCAGAGTGATAGATTTAGTGTGGATACTTTCACGGACAAGGCTATACCACAGCAGTGACTGGTTATAATCAATGCTGGCTTGTTTAGTGTTCATTCAGTGTTTTAACTGCTTCAAACATACCACTAAAGGTTATAATATTTGTGAAATAGTGCCTTGAACTCAAAAAACATCAAGAATCTCTAGGCTTAGTGTTTAAACCTTGAATAATACCTATTACTTAAAGTCTTAGAAATTAGGTTAAAATGCAAATTCATTTGGAAGAAGGAATACTAATCAATTAAATGCATAAGGCAGTAGTTCTCAAATTTAAGAGTACTTAAGAATTGCCTCAGAAGTTCATGAAAAACATACAACGCTGGCCCCTAGTCCAAAAGAATTTTTCATTCAGATGTGACTTGGGAATCGCATGTTAAATAAGCTCTCCAGATAGTCCTGACAGAGACCACATGTATTAAGCATTCATTGCTGTAAAACGCAAACCTAGCAATTTAAAACCAGACCCATTGGGACACCTGGTTGACTCAGATGCTCAAGCATCTCCCTCTTGATTTTGGCTCAGATTATGATCTCAGGGTCATCAGATCAAGCTCTGCTCTAAGCACTGAGTGTGGTGCCTGCTTAAGATTCTCTCTCCCTCTCCCTCCTAGTCCCATAGCCCCCACTTTTGTGAAAGTACCTGTACAATTGCTCACTCTCAATGCATACATACATACATACATACACCCCCTGATTATCTCTCAGTTTCTAAAGGTCAGGAATTCTGGAGTGTCTTAGGTGGATGCAAGTGCCTCAGAGTCTCAAGAGGCTGTAGTTGAGCTGGTAGCAGATAACTGTTAGCAGTTATCTGCTACCAGCTCAACTAGGTTGGACAATAGGTTTTCTAAGTTCAATCTTAAGGTTGTTGGCCTAGGCTTTAGTTCCCTGCCATGTGAGTCTCTCCACAGGGCTGCTCACAATGTGATGACACACTCCCCCCACAAGAGTGAGTGGCCAGAAATAGAGAGATAGGGAGGGGGAGAGAGTGTTCAAGATGGAACCCCCAGTCTTTAACAACCTAACCTTGGAAGTGGCATACCATTACTTTTACCATATTCTATGGGTCACACAGACCAATCCTCATACAATGGGGGATATGACTAGACAAGGGTGTGATACCAAGAAGTGCGGGCTCTTGGAGCCACCTTGGATGCCACACTATATTTTCAGTAATCCTGGCAAAAATGATTAATATCCACTCATATTGTTACAGGATTTTTTTCTCCATCAGTGCCCATGGTTCTTGGTCATGCCACTTTGGAAAATGAAGAGGTAGACCAGATAGAGGGGCAGGCAGCAAAGCAAGGTTTATTGAGTGACAGCAAAGGGATAGTACAAAGCTCCTGAGGAGGGAGAGGACCTGGAGTTTCTAATTCTAGGGCTTTTTATGGGCTGCTGGAGGGCTGTTTTAATCTGATTAACCCTCTCTGTGCCTGTCATCTAATTGGGTTTTTGTTACCTATCTATCACACGGGAAAGGCTAGAGGGCCCCTTCCAGGGTGGTGTGAAATCCTTTTAAAGATGGTTTCCTCTTAGGACAGCAGGGTGGTAGGCTTGTTCTTGCCTGCCTGCCTTCCAGTTATCCTTCCTCAATACTAAGAGCTGCTTCTTCTGCAGATTAGGGAAGGGAGAACAGATGACCCGGTCAGGAAATAGAAAAGAGAACATAACCAGCCCAGCACCAGGCCAACCCCTATTGACCTACACTCCACTCCAGACTGGCTAGGCTGAGCACCATGCTTAATGCTTATGCCCAGAATCTTGTCTCCTATTGGCCTGGGTCCCTTCTGTGTCTCTCATTCTTGCCTAATGTACTCTGGCCTGGCCTGACACAATCTGTCTTGATGTAGAATATCCATCACTTTCCTCAGACTCTCTTCTGATGCAAAACTGAATGTAATCAGTCTCTAATATTGACTGTATTCCTTTATATGAAAGACTTAATTATTTACATGCTACCCATAAATTTTAAAACATTCTGTCCTATGCTTTTTATTATTGTATTCTTTCATTTATTCCTTTGTTCCCTCAATGATTCCAAGTGAGATTATTTGTCTACCCCATAACTGGCATATTTCCCCTGCTTGAAACCTCCCACAGCTCCACACATGCTACTCCTTTCCATCCAGAGTAGAATCTATTTCCTCTGTCTTCAAATCTGGCTGGCCTGTGGCTTGCTCTGACCAACAAAATGTGACCTGCTCCCAGGCCTGGGCTTTACAAAATCTGGCAACTTCAGCTTTTGTTCTCTTGAGGGCCCCGAGCCACTGTATAAAACAAGTACAACCTCTCTGTTGGAGAACAAGAGGCAGCTGAGGCACCAGACATGTGACTCAAACTCCTTGGATTCTCAAACCCCAGTTAAGCTCTCCAGCCAACACCACATGAAGCAGAGACCAATAGTCCCTACCCAGCCTTTCCCACACTGCAGAATCAGAACAAAGACATGATTTTTGTGGTTGCAAGCCAGTGAACTTTAGGGCAATTTTCAGTGCAGCAAGAGATAACATATATTAACAAACATGAAACTTTGAAATAAACAAATATGAAACTTCTAAAGTAACGGGAAAAAATTACACCAGGGGCAGAGAGCCAATTTCCAGACCTAACACCTATTTTCATGACTGAATGGTGTTGAATTTGACCAAAAGGATACTAGTTTCAGGAAAGCAGAAGACTCAGAGACGAGTTTATAGAGAATTCAGGAGAATGTAATCAGTGAAAAAAGTAAAAACATGCAAGTATAGAGCAATCATTCCAGAAACCAGAGCCACACAGTGGTTTTCAACACTGCATCTATTTTAGAATCACCTGGGGCATTTTGAAAATGTAGATTCTTGGGTCCCACCCTCTAAGATCTTAATGTAAATAATCTGGGGTGAGGTCAAGATAGTCTTTTGAGGGATGCCTGGGTGGATCAGTCGTTAAGCGTCTGCCTTCCGGCTCAGGTCATGATCCCAGGGTCCTAGGATCAAGCAGGGCATTAGGCATCGGTCTCCCTGCTCAGCGGGAGGCCTGCCTGCTTCTCCCTCTCCTGCTCCTCCTGCCTGTCTTCCCTCTCTCACTGCCTCTCTCTGTCAAATAAATAAATAAAATCTTAAAAAAAAAAAAAGAATAATGTTTTGAGATACTGTTGAGGATTAGAGTCACAGATTGTGAAGCTTAAAAATAAGCCTGTAGCTGAAAGGTCCAAGGGCAGGAAATGAAGGTTTTGGGAGATTGGCTTATATTGTAAGTTTGAGAGGAAAGAGCTGGTGAAAAGAATAGTGTTGTAAATTTGAAGAGAAAGGAAATCATCAAAAAACAGCAAAGTCAAGGGGGAAAAGTACCAAAAACATAGGATGTACTAGTTGGGTGGGTCCCTAAAGAATTAACAAATGTTGCCTGAAGTCTCAAGAATGAAACTATCGCCATGCATTTAAAATAACATGAAAGAATAGAAACCAAACTGGGACTTGGAGTCCATGAGGGGTGGAGGTTTAGAGGGCAATTTCACTTGCTTGATTTTATTTTTCCACAATGATTAGACCAAAAAAGAAATTAAAAAGCATCTGAAAGGATTTTTAATTAGGTAACACTTAACACTCATTATATACCTACTTAAAGTTTTAAGATGTATTAAAATGTGTAAATCCAGTATTGTTGGGCTTACAGTGAATTGATATTATAATGGAATATGAACTTAGGGTCGTACTCATACTCTATTCATACCCTTTGGCCTAATTCCACTTTCAGATTATACCTCAAGGAAATGACCAGAAAGAAAAAAAAGTAGTTTGTACAAAGATGGTCATAGAAACAATATTTATAATACTGGGAAGTTGGAAAAATCTCAAAAATTCAACAATAGCATTAAGGCTAAATAAACTGAAGTATATTATCAAGCTGGAAAACTATACAACACTAGGTGGGTACACAGAAATATTAACTGAAGTTGAATAAAAAGACAAAAACAAAATCCCTATGAAGGGATGGCAACTGTGCAAATCAGAGATATGGGAATTAATAAAGATCAGAGAGCAGGTAATATAAAGGGATGTAAATAGTTATCACTTAATATTCTTTCTCCATAAATTTGTTTAACACCTGGAATTTTAATCAGTGGGGAGGGAGGCAGAATCTAGGATTTGCCTGTAGGAGAATTAACTACAACCATGATTATTCTTTAACTTTCTGTGATTGACTATACCAGTATGTTTCTCTACCATGGTAATGCAGGTTTAGCACCCATAGAAATAAGTGGGCACATAAGCATTGGGGGAGGAGTTCTGTTTTTTTTTTTTTAAAGTTATTTATTTATTTATTTGACAGACAGAGATCACAAGTAGGCAGAGAGGCAGGCAGAGAGAGAAGGGAAGCAGGTTCCCTGCTGAGCAGAGAGCCCAATGTGGGGGCTCCATCCCAGGACCCTGGGATCTGAGCCAAAGGCAGAGGCTTAACCCACTGAGCCAGACAGGCACCCCTAGGGGAGCAGTTTTAATCAGTGACATCAAGTCAGTGTTTTGAAAAATGGGTGCAGCAAAGGATATTTTGGGAAAAAATGGCAAGTGCAGATTTATAGAAGACTTTCTTTTCCTTTCCTTTTCACACCAGTCAAACGGTGACATATTCTTACATGGCTACTTTTGTTATAACCAAGGAAAAGACCAATTGGAATGCAATGTTTAGTTCCTTTCAAAATATGAACTATCATAAGTATACCAAGAAGTACCAAGTGTAATATAACAAACACCCATGCACTCAATGCCCAGATTTAGCCAATGTGAATCTTTGGAAATTCTCTTTGTATCCCTCCCCAAACCTATTCATCTCTTTCTCTCCTCCAAGGAAAACTATCTGGATCTTGGTGTGTGTCCTGCCCTCGCATTTTAAAATATAGACATATATATATTTTACCACATAAGTATATATCTGTAAATAATATAGAATGTCACTTTGCTTATTTAAAAAAATTGAAATGGTGGGGCACCAGGGTGGCTAAGTTGGTTGTGTGTCTGCCTTTGGCTCAGGTGGTGGTCCTGGGATCCTGTCGGGCCCCGAATCCAGCTCCCTGCTTGGCAGGGAGCCTGCTTCTTCCTCTCCCCTGTTTGTGCTCTCTCTCAAATAAATAAGTAACATTAAAAAAGATATATTGAAATGGCCTCATAACATATATACCCGACTGCAAGTTCTTCTTTTTTCCTTCAACATTGTTTGTGAAATATATCCATGTTAATATATGTGGCTGTGATTAATTTTAATGACTGAATGGCATTTTTTAAATTATTAATTTTATTAGGAACTATTTTTGAAATACAGAAAAAATGGGTGCCTGAGTAGCTCAGTCAGTTAAGCGTCTGCCTTCAGGTCCTGGGATCTAGCCCCCATGGGGCTCTCTGCTCAGAGCAGCGGGGAGTTTGCTTCTTCCTCTCCCTCTGGCCCTTCCCCCTGCTCAGGCTCATGCACTCTCTCTCTCTCAAATAAATAAATACAATCTTTTAAAAAATAAAATAAATAAAATACAGAAAAAATAATGTAATAAGCATTTATGTATTCAACGCCAAATTTCACCATATATATTAGCATTGTGCCATAATCCCACACATAATTCAGATGTTTTCCAAAGCCACAGAATTTTCAGGTACAGTTGTAGCTTCCTGGGCAAGTGGGGAAGAATCCAAATCCCATTTACTGATTAAGCTTAGAACCTACTCAGGAATTTCAAATCGTTTCAAACAAAATAATGAAGCTTTAGCCTGAAGATCTGCCTTGGGAGATTCTGGCAATCTGTTTATGTCTTATTCCTAATTTCTGAAAATTATTCATAATCCAGTCAAACTGATGCCAATTGCTAGAGTGTGAGCACTACATTGTACTCATATTTGTGTCCTCAATGTGTCATGAATCAATGAATAAATAGTACCAAGTTTTTTTTTTAAAGCACAGATGGTGTTTGCGGCAGCCATGAGAATGTGCCTCTCAGATCTCCAGGCATAATACTCATAGGCCATGCTGCAGTGTTATGAATCCACCACACTTCCCACAGGCTGCTTCTAGCCAATGACTGAGTGAGGCAGGGAGACAGGAAACTCCTCTGGCAGAGGACAGGGCTTGAGGATTCCCCACTGGCCTAGTGAAAACTTTCTTAGACTACCCTGCACTCTAAGTTGCTTTCTGTTGAAACTTCCTTTTTCCCCTCTCTCCATCACTATTTACCCCTTCTCCCCCTAGCTCTGACTTCCTCTCCATTTTCCCTCACAGGTATTCACCCTACCCCCAAAATCTTTTGCTCATCTACTCTCATCTTGGAATCTGCTTGGAGGATCCTAAGGAGCACAGTGGTTAAGTGTATGGGTTCCAAGGATTCTCTAGATAGGTCATTAAGAATGAAAAGAGAAATACTTGCGTCCAAAGATTTAGGATATAAATATTTAGAACTTAACTCAAGGATATAAGGGATGACAACTTAAATGTTACATGAGGCCAGGAGAAGAAATATGTTCCCCAGGAAGGCCCAAAGGATTCGTCATTCACTGAGGGTGTTAGAAATGATCTGGTACGTGGGGCCCCAGCATCACTACGAAGTGTAGTGCGGCTCTCCTCTGTAGGCCAGATCAATGGCACAAGAAATGGTTGTAGAATTTGGCTCACTGATAGCAGTGAGGATGAGGGGGCCCTGGTGGTAACATTTCACCATCAGAAGCCAGAGGGTCACAGCGTCCACAGTTATGGGAGGTTAATAGAACACAGTGTCTTGAGGGCAAAAATCGCTGAGCAGTCAAAACACACTGCTTAATATACATAGTCCACACAGAGCAAGAGTGGATGAGTGGGAAGTTGAAGGAAGTTACCCCCAAAGTCTCTTGCCCAGTTTCTGAACCTGAAATATTTTTCAGTTTTCAAATCTGGCACTCATTGATGAGGTAATTGGATATCAGGGAGAAGGGCCCTGTAATATATAATGATTTCCCCAGTGCTTCCCCAATGGGATCTAGACCATGTACTTGGGTGTCTGTTCACTGGGGAATGGAAAACATTCAGACATTTCAAGCACTGTTGGAGATCAGGGTCCAAGTTGGCACTGATATCACTAACCCAAAACTTACCACAGGCTCTGCGTTACAGTGAGGATATACATAAAAAGAGCCAGGTGACAAAAAGAGTCTTAGCAAAAGTCTGCGTCCACTTGGTCTGGGAACTCATCTGGTACTCATTTTCCTAGTCCTCCAATATATAATTGGGATTGGCATATGTGGTGATTGGAGTAACCCACACATTGGACCTGTTGGTGAGAGCTATCAATGTGTGGAAGGCCAAGCAGGAACCCCTGAAACTTCCCCCCTCCCATCAAGATAGTGAATAAGAAATGGTGTAACCCTTGAGAGGGATGGCAGAGATTAGTGCAACTCTTAAAGATGCAGGCCTGGTGGGTCCCTAGCATATCTCTGTTTAATTTGCTGGTCTGGTCCTTGCAGAAACCACATGGATTCTGGAGACTATTGCTAGCTCAACCAAGAAATAGCCCAGATCACAGCTGCCTAGCCAGATGTAGTTTCTTTGTGAGGACAGATAATATGGTCTCTGGTATGTAGTATGCAGCCACTGGGTTGGTGAATGTATACTCTTCTATCTTGGTCAGGAAAGATCAGAAACACTTTGCTGCAGGGCTGTGTTAACTTTCCCACCATCTGTCATAATGTAGCCTGAAGACATCTGGACCATCTGGACATATTACAGAACATCCTACTGATTCATTACATTGACGACATCATGATGATCTGGCAGATGAATAAGTAAGAGGGTACTAGTGTGCTGGAGAACTGGTAAGACACATGTATTCCAAAGGGAGGGAGAGAGACTCTACAAAAATTCAGGTACTTGCCAACTTAGTAAAGTTCTGCACATCCCATAATCAGGTGAATGCCAGGGCATTCCCTTCAAAGTAAAGGGCAAATTGCTATATTATGCATCCACTATTACAATGAAGTACAATGACTATTAGGATTTCTTTTTTTTCTTCTTCTAGATTTTATTTATTTATTCAAGTGAGAGAGAGAGAGCACAAGATGGGGGAGGGTCAGAGGGAGAAGTAGACTACCCACTGAGCAGGGAGCCTGATGTGGGGCTTGATTCTGGGACTCTGAGATCATGACTTGAACCGAAGGCAGACACTTAACCAACTAAGCCACCCAGGCGCCCCAACTGTTAAGCCTTCTTGAGCTTTGGAGACAACAGTCCTAGCTGTAGAGCAAGTAGACCTTCTCTTTAGAACAAATGATCTCAGCACACTCAATGGTATTTGAGATGTTAATGGTAGAAAAGGAGATGGTATGAAGTTTATGACAAGTCCCAGGGGAAGAATCACAACTCTGGTTCCTAAGATTATGGAGCAAGGTTATACTGTCTGCAGCAGAGGGTTATGCACCTTTTTAAAAACAGCTCCTAGCATGCTAAGGTGCTCTGACAGAGTTGGGATGCTTGACTTTGGGACAGCAAGCAGCCACAAGTCTGGAACAGTCCATCATCTGTTGGGAATAAGTCGTAAAGTAAGATGCAATCGATCATAAGATGGAAATGGTACATCTGAGACTGAGAAGAAATGATACTGCAAGAGCCATGAAGAGTGCGTCTAGAGCCTCATGGCATCTACTGTGTCCTATCATGGCATCCACTATGTAGGTGTGTCCCTTCTGAGCTCATACCAGTAACAGTAGGGACCTCCCGCTCAATCAGCTGAAGAAGGAGGAACCACCTCCTCCCCCTGACAGCTTGGTTTATGGATGGGTTGATTTGGTACTAGGTGAAAATCAAAAGTGGATGCTGTCTGCATTATATAACTTATTTAGCGTGGCTGTGAAAAATAGTGATGAGACAATTTGGGTTTTGTTTGTTTGTTTGTTTGTTTAAGAGAGGGCAAGAGGGTGGGGCAAGAGGGGCAGAGAGAGGGAGAGAGAATCTTAAGCAGGTCCAAAGCCCAGCATGGAGCCCGACATAGGGCTGTCCATCTCACGACTCTGAGATCGTGACCTGAGCGGAAATCAAGAGTCAGATGCTTAACCAAATGAGCTACCCAAGTGCCCTGTGATGAGACAATTTGTGAAAGATAAATCTTCCCGATGTGCACAGCTCCAGGAGATGCATCTGGTCATCCACTTCATGTGAAAGGGAAAGTGGCCTAAAGTCAAAACACGTATGAGCTCTCACCAATGGGGAATGGTCTGGGTCCTGGAAGGAGAAAAATTCAAATATTACAGAAGAGGAAGTCTGGAAAAAAGACATGTAGACAGACATATGAGAGTGGGAACAAGGTGTGAAGATTGTTATACTGTATTTTAATACCCATCAGAAAGTGTTTACGTGGTCTGGGAACCAAATGACCGAGCAGACAAAGTAACTTGACTAGTTGACATTCACTGGCATGATAGGCAAACAGATGACATGACCACAGTGAAAGAGATGGAGACTTAGCATGGATCAAAAAACACAACTCCCACTTATGAAGGCCAATCTAGTGACTGCCTGCTTTGAGTGATCAACATACCAGCAACAGACACCAACACTGGGCCACCAGTATGGCACTCTTCTTTAAGGAGGCTAACCGGTCACTTGGCAGCAAATGGACTACTTGCGACCATTTTCATCCGGGAAGAGACAGCGGTTTTTCTCATAGGAATAGAAACTTAATCTAGGTATGGGTTTGCCTTTCCTGTCAGCATGATCAAGCCACTTACAGAATGCCTGATTTACAGACACGAAACAATATAGTATCTAATCAGGGAACTCATTTTACAGATCCACTAGTCATGTCACATACTGTGACATCCAGAAGCTGCTGGCTTAATAGAGTGTTCATGGCATGATGAAGGCACAGCTGCAGCACCAGCTCAGAAGCAACGCCCTGCAAGGATGGGGGTACCGTTCTCCAAAGCATGTATAAACACTGAATTACAAAACTTCATGTAGCACTATATCCCCAAAGGGAAGAATACATGGGTCCAGGAACAAAGGAGTGGAAGCAGAAGTGGCCTCAGCATCATTTTGAGGGACCAGCTGAATTCTGTTAAGATGAGAGGTCCTGATCTTCAAAATGGGTATGTTCTTGTCATGAGATAGTAAAGATCTCATTGACCCAGAAGCTACAGCTACACTTTAGGCTCTTTGTGGTCAGAAAGTAGCAGTCAAGAAGAGGAATCACCACCTTGTCAGGGGTAGTTAGCACTGATCAGTGAGAGGAGGCAGGGCTATGTTACATGAAGGGAGCAGGGAGGAATGTACATTGAATTCTGGTGGCCTCCTAGATGCCTCTTGGTATGCTCTCGCCTAATTGTGACAAATGTAATGATGTAGTAATGGAGGCTATACATGGGTAAGGTCACCGGGAGTTCAGACTCCTCAGGAATGAGAGTTTAGGAAACACCACCATGTGAGCCACTAAAGTTAACAGAGTGAGGGACTTTAGAACAGACAGCGGAGGAGAAAGATGATGAGTACCAGTTTTGGCCATGAGACCGACCATAGCAGTGGAGGCTACAGTTTGCCTCTTCTAAATTTGCCCTCAGGAAGAGGGGCTGACCAGAGCAGAGCTGATCCCCAAATATGTTATGTAGTGGATCCACGGAGCACACAAGGAAACTCTACCAGATGTAGAGATGTGGCACTCACATCATCCTTTAAGAAAAGACTTGCTCTGGTGTGCCTGGGTGGTATACAGTTGGTTAAGCATCTAATTCTTGGTTTTGGCTCAGGTTGTGATCTCGGGGTCATGAGATGGAGCCCCACATCAGGCTCTGTGCTCAGTAGAGAGTCTGCTTGAGATTCTCTCTCCCACTCCCTCTGTCCCTTCCACTCTTGCTCTCTCTCCAAAATAAATAAATAAATTAAAAAAAAATAAAAAAGATTCACTCCACATCTGCAAGGAATGTGGTTGGCTGAGTGCCCAGCTGTTTGTGTCTTCTGAGTCAGCTTCGGGTTATCATCCGATGCTTTTCTCAAGGTGGTCCCAAGTCAATGAATGGGCAAGGCCTTGTCATTTTTACTCAATGGGGGAACTTCTTTAAGGAATAATCTTTGCTCTGGAGCTCCCTGTTGGGGTAGTCTGCGCAATCCTGCTTCTGCCCCCTTTCTTTTACAAGTGTTAACCCTCATAAACTTTTGCATTTTGAACTTCTTTTTAGTGTCTCCTTTGGGAGAATCTAAATAGGACAGATGCATCCATTAGGCCCCTGAACTACATTCATTCATTCCCTGTTCTTAGTCCTGGAATGTGTGACTAAGTAATCAGAACTGCTGTTTTCTCACATGTAAAATTAAAGACTTATCCCTTTCCTAAGTACATTATATGACTGTTGTGAGGATAAAATAAAAATGTGCGGGAAAATCCTATGTAATTTGAAAGCTGCTATGTAAATGGTTACAGTTTTTATTAAAAAGCCTAAAGAGTTCAAGCACTTCCCAGATTACCTCGCAATCCTCAATAGTTTAAAAAAAATTTCACACAGAAAATTATTTTCAAGCCTTTTCAAAGCTGGTAAGGTGTATGTGGCTTTCTGTGGTGTTACTTATTCCTAGGGAGTAATTTTTACACTCAGAGATCTAGCTTGACAATCAGATATACAGCTAGATAAAGAATTGTAGAGTACTACAGTAAACTGCCATGGGAATTTTGGTTTGTTTCTTTTCATTTCTAGGATAATAATAACTAAGATAGAGGAAATGAGATACACTGAACAACCCCTTTGACAAAACACGGAGGTCAGAGTCTTTGGAAAAAAATATTTAAAACCTGTGTGGCCATGAAACCGTTTTTTCTAGCACTATTGTGAGAAGACATAATTTAGTATCTGTGGATAGATATTGCAGTTTTAATATATATGTAAATAAAAATATTTCCTATAAGCATTCTTTTAGGGCTCATTATTGGTATTCAAAGTAATCTATAATGTATTACAAGAAGAGAGCTAGTGATCATGTCATCACTTTTTATGAAAAACTTTTAGTGGTACCTTTTTAGCAGAAAAGGCAGGTAAGTTTTCCTTGATATGCTATCTTTTGCTTAGCTGGTGATTCAGATTTCGAAAGGTTTATCTCTGATTTGCATTTGAGAGTTGGGACATGTTCAGTTACAGGGTTGTAAATTTGTGGTTCTACATAAAGAATTGTAAAAGAACATTTAAAAAACCTGTCCTTTTCCCTTTTTGCTCATCCTGCCCAAAATAATATATATTTTTTTCTGGTCCAAGCAGATCTATAGGTCTACAATGTCCACCTGAGTGACAGGGCTAAAAATTTAGATTGTTTATTCGGATGCCAGTGTATTGAAGTAAGTGTAGCTAACAATGCATCTTTTTTTTTTTAAACAATGCATCTTTAATCCAAATGGTTTTGCATAATTTGAGAAACACGTATAAAAGTAAAAGAATAATTCCCATTGTACTTTACTGTGGATGCAGAATACCTGTGCTATGAATCGGGAGCTAACAGTAAAGAGAATGACTATAATATAAACTAGATTATAAGATCCCCCCAGCAATTTAAAAAATCTGTTTCAGGGACGCCTGGGTGGCTCAGTTGGTTGAGCGGCTGCCTTCGGCTCAGGTCATGATCCCAGCGTCCTTGGATCGAGTCCCACATCCGGCTCCTTGCTCGGCGGGGAGCCTGCTTCTCCCTCTGCCTCTGCCTGCCACTCTGCCTGTGCTTGCTCGCTCTCTCTCCCTCTCTCTCTGACAAATAAATAAATTAAAAAAAAAATAAAAAATAAAAAACGTGTTTCATTTTTATTGAAAAATATATATAAATAGCAAAATTCTTCAGATTTACATGATTTTTTTTCTATGTGCATTCTGAGGTCTCTGGATAATTGAATCCAACTTCAAAAGGACTTAAGCCAATGACCTCAAAACGAGGTTCCCAGAACAGTACACAATGACGAAACCTGAAGCAATAAAGCGCCGATGAACTGCAATGTAATATTTGGACATGACTGAATTTTCACTTACTTAATTTGGTTTTGGAGTTCTATTGGCTGTCTTCAGACACCTCCTTTTCACATCTTAAATTGTGTCTCAAGGGTGTTAGAGGAGATTCAACAGTGTGGGGTATCCCAATAAAGTTTAGCACATAGTTCATGTGATGTCACAGAGCACTTTCTGAGTGGTTGCCTATACCGACTCCCCCCGGGGCTCAGAAGCCACTTGTCCCGCAAGACACACGTACCACGCTCACCGTCTTCCCGACCTGCCGTCTGTGGAGCATCTGCTCCAGCCGTTGGGGAAAGAGGCTGCGCGGAAGGCAGGAGTCGCGCGCGCGGCCGCTCGCGGGCGGGGGCGGGGACGGGGAGGGGCGGTGCCGGCGCGCGCGGGCGGGGTGTGCGCGCCGCCGCCGCGTCACCAGCGTGCGGCACGTGCCCGTGTTTACGTCCCTCGTGGAGCAGCCTACGTCAGCAGCCAAATGGCAACATTGTGGCGATACTGAGGCTCAGAGTTTAGGAGACGCTTTTATCCGTCAGGCCGGCTCCGGGCGGTCGGGAAGAGAAGGAGAAGGAGGAGGGGCGGGGAGATCGGCCTGGGCTGGCGGCGGGGACGCCGGCTCCTACCGCCTACCGGCCTGCCCGGCCCCGCGGGACCCGCTCCTCACCTTCAGAGAGCCGCAGACGCAGCACCGCGGCCTCGCGCTGGGGGCGGTCGGGACGGGCGCGAGGCGCTGCCGCAGCACCGGGCTTGTAAACAGATCCAGCCGCACGTGACCATGTGAACTACCTGCTCCGGGGACGCGTATTGTCTTTTCTGCGAGTCGCGCCACAAAGGAGCGCGGCGGGTTCAAGTGAGGAGGGCCGGGCGAGCAAGCGGGGAGAGCCGGCTGGCGCGCTAAAATGGCCGAAGGCGCCCAGCGAGGGTGAGCGGGGGGCGCGGTGCAGTCAGCCGGTGAGTCTTCGAGCGGGCAGGGCCAGCGGCGCCTCCCCCGCGGCCTGGCATCGGAGCTACCATGTCGTTCGCGCTGGAGGAGACGCTCGAGTCGGACTGGGTGGCCGTGAGGCCCCATGTGTTCGACGAGCGCGAGAAGCACAAGTTCGTCTTCATTGTGGCCTGGAACGAGATTGAGGGCAAGTTTGCCATAACCTGCCACAACCGGACGGCCCAGAGGCAGAGGAGCGGCTCCCGGGAGCAGGCGGGGGCACGAGGGGGCGCTGAGCCCGGAGCACCCGCGTCCGACGTGACCCGCGCCCCAGGCAGCCCAGCGGGCAAGAGCCGGCCCGAGGCCACGGCCTCTGCGACTCTGGGTAGAAGCCCGGGGTCCCGGAGGAGCGCGGCCTGGGCAGAGGGCGGCTCTCCGCGGAGCGCGCGCAGCCTTCGCGGGGACCCGCTGCTGCGGTGTCCCGCCGGCAAAGGGGCGGAGAGCCCCCTCAGGAGCCCAGTGCGGGCCAAGACCAGCCCGGTCCGAAGGGGATCTGAAGGCAAAGATGTGGCGGGGGCCGCTGCAGCAGCGGCCCCGCCGGCGCCCAGGGAGGCCGCGTTGTCCTCCGTGCGAGTAGTGAGCGCTTGCGGGGCGGTCTCCGAGGAGATAGAGGTGCTGGAAATGGTGAGGGAGGACGAGGTGGCCCCGGCGGCCCTGGCGCTGTCGGATGCGGAGCAGCCGCCTTCCACCGTCGAGCTGGAGTCCCCGGCTGAGGAGTGTAGCTGGGCCGGGCTCTTCTCCTTCCAGGATCTGCGTGCCGTGCACCAGCAGCTGTGCTCTGTGAACTCGCAGCTGGAGCAGTGCCTGCCCGTATTCCCCGAGGAGCCCTCTGGCATGTGGACCGTGCTGTTCGGGGGCGCCCCAGAGATGACCGAGCAGGAGATCGACACTCTGTGTTACCAGCTCCAGGTCTACCTGGGCCATGGCCTGGACACCTGCGGCTGGAAGATCCTCTCCCAGGTACTTTTCACTGAGACCGATGATCCCGAGGAGTATTACGAAAGCCTTAGCGAGCTGCGGCAGAAGGGCTATGAAGAAGTGCTTCAGCGGGCCAGGAAGCACATCCAGGAGGTAAGAACCTAGTCTGGGCTGCAGTCATTGCTTTTAGCTACTCACTGCCAGACGCTGGAGCCTCTGTCTGGGCTGTGAGCATGACCATATGGGAAACTTTTTCTTCTGGACAAGAGAAGAGGAAGAAGATGGGTTCCTTACCAATCAACTCCTTAATTCCTTCCAGTGGTGGGAAAATCGTGGCTTTTCTTAATTGGCCCTCTGAAGGAACGTTGTCTTTAGACTTCTTAGCATTTATCAGATAGGCTGTATATAATAAGTGGTGTGTTTTCTACTCAGTGCTGCAGGTAATAAAGCCACTAAGAAAAGAGGTGACCCATAAATATACACTGAGCATTCCTATCTCTTTTGCCTCTCTTTCCACCAATAACTGCTCAGATAATAATTTTACTTTTCTGATGTCCTGTTTATTAAAAATAGTTTGTCTTAGGGAATACAGTTGTCTTTTTTTTTTTTTCTTTTTAAAGTCTCTGTTTGTAGTTTGGCAACTTAGGCAAATTTTAAATTCATTTTCCTACAAATGAGTGGCCTATCCAAATGAAAAAGCACCATGCGAATGTATTTTTAAGGGCTTATGAGTAGTCTCGAGTCTTTATAGCTGACTTATGTTTAACTCCTGTTTTAGGGAGAAAAAAGGTCTTAAGCAGGAATGTTTATTATACTTTCATACTTGTAAAAGTAGTACAAAGCTTTTTCAAACCATCTTACACTTAAAATTACAGGAAATAATGTACAAGGACTGCATGGGTATATATGAGGAGGTCAGTGACTTGTAGGATATACATAGTTTGCGGTCATGCCTACCATAGAGCTTCTGCTCAAAGAACGGTAGGAAAAAAAGTATTTTAAAATGTACTTTAGTTTTTGGGTCACCTGGCTGGCTCAGTCAATAAACCGTGCAGCTCTTGATCTTGGGGTTGTGAATTTGAGTCCCATGTTGGATGTGGAAATTACTTAAAAATAAATATTAAAAAAAAAAAAGATACACTTTAGTTTCCCTAATGGGCACTAACAGATACTTCCTGAAAGCTATTATTTTTAGTATTAGTACAGATTGAGGTTAGAGGTGGCGTCGGGAAATGCCCCTTTTTATGATGTTTATATTCCTGACATTGTGTTGTCATCTGTTAACCTTGCCTGTGTTTATAAAAGACTCGAATCCTGCTATTAATGCTAGGAAACTGGTACCTTGTGGTTTATCCATGGAATCCTATGTATTTTTCATTGCTAGATTTGGGGCATTTTTCTTGCTTAACTCACAGTGCTTTCATACAACTTCCTGAATCCAGGTTTTCACTCCTTCCTGTTAGTTTACTTTGTCCTAAGCATCACCCACCTGTAATGCGATCCCTAGAATTCTGGGGATGTCTTTATTCCCTTTTTTTTTTTTTTTTTAAATAAGATTTTTTATTTATTTGAGAGAGTGAGCGTGTGTGGGCATGAGTGGGGGGGAGGGAGTGGGAGAAGCAGACTCCCCACTGAGCAGGGAGCCCCACTTGCCAGCTTGATCTCAGAATCTTGGGATCATGACCTGAGCAGAAGGCAGACACGCAACTGACTGAGCCACCCAGGTGCCCCTATTTCCCTCTTTATCATCTATATCTGGAATCTGTGTTCTCCCATAATTCTTTTTGGAAGGAAGTGGTAAATTTTAAATGGTCACATATATTCTCTTTAAAGTTTTGTTAATATTGATTTGATTAATATTGTATTTCTTTTAAACTATGTGGACAATATCAGTATTTCTCATAATTTTTTGTTGAACTTGATTGTTTTTTAAGTTATTTACTTATTAGCAAGAGAGCATGCGCACGAGCTGGTGGGCAGCAGGCCCCTGTGGGCAGAGACAGAAGCAGACTGCTGAGCAGGGAGCCTGAAGAGGCTCAATCCTAGAACCCTGAGCCAAAGTCAGATGCTTAACTGACTGAGCCTCCCAGACAACCCCTAAACTTTAAAACATTAGTTTTAATTTTATTGATTTTTGAAAGAGTAATTTTGTCTGGTTTCATTAAAATAGGGTAAAAAATGAGAGCTGCCAAAAAAATAGAGTTTTCTGGAACTTTTCCATGGGGGTGGAGGGTTACATTTAAAAAAAAAAATCTTTTCCTAATGTTACGTTGACCATGGTGTTGCGTTCTCTTTAACAAACAGAATTTAAAGTTTTATAGAGTATTTTGTGTTCTGGAAGACAAGTCAAAAGAAGTTATTATGAATTCATTGGACATTAAATATATAAATTTTTGGTGCTTCGATTAGTAGATTTGAACAGTATTTGAAAAGAAAGTATTTGAAAAGACAAGAAATGGATTCAGTTTAGTACTCACCCTGCTATCTACTGGAAGTTTATATTGAAAGAAATGAAGCTCAGTACGGAGAAAGGGTGGTGGGATTAATTAGCTACTTATGCTATGGGCATGATAATGGGAGTGTTAAGAGCATGGCAGCCATTTTTTTTTGTTTTTTCTTAGCTGCTTAAAATGTTCTACTATCTTAATAGTTTGCAGTAACTTTTTTAGGTAGACTATAGAGATGCGTAATTTTTGTGCTATTGATTTTATTAAATTTAGTATAATGATTTTTTGTTCCCAATTCTGCAGTTGATTTGTGGAAGTGGTTATAAAGGTGTTCAAGCCGGGTATATCTGGTAAATCAAACACATTCTTAGGTATATATTACTTAGAAAATTTGAACTTTTGGTTGTGTTTTTCCTTCTTTATTTTTTCTGAATCTATTTTCTGCTTTTTTTTTCCCTCCAGTATCCCTTTTCCTACCTATTTAAAGGCTTTAGCCTAAAGGCCACACCTGTTTTTGTTCAAAATGGTCCGTAAATTGTGTAAAGGAGGTGAGTTTTTTGTTTTAGTAGAACAGACTGTACAACTTAGATTGTAAACTTCTCAAGGTCACTGGCCTTGAACAGTATCTTGGAATTCTCTCTGCCATCCCTAGTGAGCATTCTTCATATTTGTGGAGCAAGGACACCAGAGGTGTTTTTGTTGTTGTTGTTGCTTTTTAGTATTACAAGAATTCAGAGGATTTAGAAGAAGGGTTTTTTTTATTTAAAGCTGTGGGTAAATAAAATTTTATTATAAATTGCTAAATGTAAATTCCACATAAGGGACCATGCTATTTAGAAACTGAGAGTTAAACCTTATAAAACTGTAAATAACTTTCTAAATAAGGGGTCTTTATCTGGGGCTGGTGAATTCCCTATAAATTGAGGGGAACTATAGATGGACTTTAATGGGGTGCCATAAAGTAGCATACTAAGTTTTATATGCATAGACATTTGCATTTTTGCAGAGAGGCTTTTATCAAATTCTTTAAGGTGTTTTTCAGAAAGAGCTTTAAAACCATAGTTGTAAATCATTTGCTTTGTAAGCTTTGGGTGTACCTCTATTGGAGTTTAAGTTTTAGAATATACTTACAATTTAATATGGGGTTATAAGAAGTACTTCTATATCAGTTCTGTGAAATATTGAAGAATAAAATACTAAGTTTTCTACTACACGTTTTAATGATTCACAGATTTGGTCAGTTGACTAGGAATTATAGTTTGTGAGAAGCTATAATTTATGTAATACTAATAAATTTTTATTTAGTTTTAAAGATTTATTTATTTATTTTGAGAGGAGGAGGAGGGAGGGGCAGAAGGAGAGAATCTTGAACGCAGACTTCCTGCTGAGCAAGGAGCCTGACATGGGACTGGATCCTACAATCCATGAGATTGTTACCTGAGCTGAAAACAGGAGTCAGATGCTTAACTGACTGAGCCACCCAGGTGCCCCACTAATGAGAAATTTTTAGATAACATAGGAATTGTAAGGTTCTGTGCTACTTAGGGCCTTAATCTTAAATGAAATTAGTAATTTATTAAATGGTAGGTTTGTTTTAGACTTTTACAAGGGTTTGCTGTAAGGAGTGCTATTTGTATAGCAGGCACCCAGTTTGAATGAATCAGGTGCCACCAAGGCCCCTTGGGATGGTTTGAGCAGTAGTCTTAGTTGTTGGTTAGAGCTGGGGATCATATTATAGTATATGTGCATGGGTGACCTATACCATGGCTTCCTTACCTTTGATGACCTCGATTTTGTAAATAGTGGTTTCTGGTTCTTTTTTTTTTTTTTTTTTTTTTTAATTTATTTATTTACCAGAGAGAGAGGGAGAGAGAGAGCGAGCACAGGCAGACAGAGTGGCAGGCAGAGGGAGAAGCAGGCTCCCTGCCAAGCAAGGAGCCCGATGTGGGACTCGATCCCAGGATGCTGGGATCATGACCTGAGCCGAAGGCAGCCGCTTAACCAGCTGAGCCACCCAGGCGTCCC